>OX384036.1:11840000-12127500 GCA_947534325.1 Agonum fuliginosum | reverse complement strand
CTATATTCACAGATGACGATTTCAATAAACTCTGCTCTACTCATACTTCCTGCATATTATCATCTATATCGCCTTCATCCTGCATCACTGGACTTATAGAGTTTTCGCACGAAACTCCATTGCAGTGCACGCAAATATGTGAACACCTTAATCCTGTTTACCGCATCCCTTCAAGCAACCACAAAAAATAGTTTCCAAAATTTTTTGTGGTGCAGGGCCCAATGTTGATGTAATAGGGCATTAGTGCGGTTTTGTATACCAGTCCCAATTTTGAGGAAGGAGTTTATTTCCTTGCCACAAATGTATTTGATGATAGACTCGAAGGTTGTGTAATATTGCAGAGTCTTGAGTAGGCGGTAACACTGACAACCGCTTTTTTTCACATACAACACCTTTCTTAAAACATTTAATTTAAAGTGATGTTTGTTTACAGATTCGGTTTTTTTATGTGCACCAAACAAACCAAAGAAAATTTTTATTTCGACGTTGTCAATTTCCTCCTGTGACGTATTTTTAGCATTGAAAATATGAGCTGCTTCAACAAGGTCTGCGTTCTTCTCCAGCACTTTGTTTAATGCTTTTCCCTTTCCAAAAATAGTTGAGAATGCCTGTAGGAAGAAAATATTTTACTTAAACATAGGTTTATTATTTAGACTATGCGATGAATATAGTGTGCCTCTTCCTGGTTTAAAAAAAAATCGGATGTAGCAGGTGTTAATGCTGCTAATAGGACAAGGAGATCAATATTCTCTCCAATTATATCACAGTTTTTCTCGGTCGCCAAACAATCAATTGCGGTTTTAATAATAAGTATCTGCATCTCCTTCTGCTTGGTTTACCTCGATATTTTTAACATGAAATTTTTCAGTTAGGAGGCAGATCAGCTTGGCCTTATTATTATTATTAGATACAAAGTTTTCTTGAGCCGCAGTTAAATTCATGTCCTTTTGAAATTCTATATCCGGAGATTTTTTTATAATATCTGCGACATCTTTCAGCTACTTTGGTATTAAATGTATTATCTGAATAACCATTAAAAACTATAATACATCTTCTTCCAAAATGCCTTTGGACATATGAAATGTAAGCCTCTAATACAGTTCTGTAAATTCCAACAGAGGACCACACAACACGATCCACGATGTAATAGCCAACCTCCATCCACAAAGTAGAACAAGCTGCCATTTGAGGCTATATTTTCCTGCTTCTTTTCAAATATTGAAAATATCACAGTCTTATTTGTTTTTCTCATATCATTCTCATTGAATAGAGATAAAGGGTAAGGAGATAATTCAAACTCCCCTTGTGACTAAACAGATATACGCTGAAAAAGTTGCAGAGGATCAACAGTTGCGGTATGACCATGTACAGGGTGGGGCAAAACAACCTCCCTAGTTTCAATAGAGAATTGTGAAGCGAGGTCGTCCACCTCTCTTCTTGACAACAGATCCTGTTTCCCGAAAGTTTTTACCCACAACGTAATCCATTTTCGATCCGGAACTGCTTGACGACGGGAAATTTGGAATCGAATACGGAACACGCGCTAGGCGGCGATTTCAGACTCGTTTCCGCGTATGTATGCTTCTACGGCAAAAGCGCGTTGCTCGTTCGTCCACATTATGTTTACGACTGAAACTTTTTTAACGCAAACTATATATATCCTAACGGCCGATATACACGCCATTCCCATCCTTTTACGACTTCTGCTCGCTTCACAATTCTCTATTGAAACTAGGGAGGTTGTTTTGCCCCACCCTGTATTTGAAAAGAATTATTCATCATTGCTAAGATTTTCACTCGGTCTTGACGTGACAGCCTAACATCGCCAAATTTCTTTCCAGAAAGTCTTTTCAGTACTCTGCGACCGATATTATAGGCATCATGGCAATTAATTTTCTCATCTCCCACAATTTCACTAGAGATTGAAATACATTCGCCGATCACAGAAAAAGGTGCATTTCTTTCAAACCATGAATATAATTTCTGGACATCTGCAATATCTCTTTTTAAGAGAGAATTTCGTGAATCCTTATGTTGCTCTGCACTGTCAGAAGACACACCACACAGATGCTTCAGGTTGTCAAGAACTCTCAAAATAAAAGGTCCTCCACCAATCCATGTTCCTAGGACACTGGCAGATATGCCCCAATCATGAGTTAAGCCGCCTGATGTCTTCATCGATCTCATAAGTGTTTGTTCGATAGTCATATCGGTCCACACTCCTGATCAAAATTTGTTACTTCTTCGAACTGTAAAATATCCTTGTGATAAAAATTGAACTAGTTCTTTTTCGTCCAATTTTGTTTCCCGATTAGACATGTCTTGTATTGTAACTATATAAGGCAAGATAAAAAAGTAGCATGTTTCGTATTGTTTCCAGGTGCAATTCCCAATTTCCACTTCGTTCAGTTAGGATAAATTGATGCATGAGGGTAACCATCCGAAAGTACTGACACCACAGCCGTGCTGTTGGACCATTCATTTCTAAAGCTACTAACTTATATTTTAGTCTTTCTGTTATAGACACAGCTATTGGATTATTTGTCACTTCATCTAATGTAGGTAGCGATTTTGAGAAACAATGTAATAATTTTGAAAATTGTTGAATTTCTTCATCTGTCACAGTAATTGTGTTCAGAATAATTTTGCCCAGTACCAAACGAACTAAAATGTGGCCTCGAACTGCACGTAAAAAATTATGTCCAGTTAGCATCTTTTCAACGGAGATTCGTCCATAGATTTCACTCAAAATATTTCAAGCCACTTCCTGCTATTATAAATCCTATGCATCCTAAAGAAGACATTAACAAGTGAAATCCTCCTAGCCTAACATGAATATGTTGAAAATCTGGATCGTTACTCATTGTAGTACATATCTCTCTTGCTTTCATATAAAGAGGTTAATCAAAGGTAACAAAACAAGATTTTAGATTTGCTTCTTTACACATGTCTAACGCTGTGCATAAACTTATATGAACAGTGTCATAATGAGCGGGAGGAAGATTAAGGAAAGGTAAGTAATGGATAGCAGATTTTTCGAAATACGAGTACATGTCCTTTGTCAACGATTCCATTCCATCCTCGGATTTTAGCATTACTGTAAGCTTTTGCATAAATCCATAAATTATCATGAGCAGGAGGAACAACAGATTGCAAATCTTTAGGTTTCACTTATCCAGAATCAAGTTTTGCAATGTATCATTTTCTGCCAATCTCCTTTTTTCAAATCATTTTACATTGACTATCGTATTCTTGCCAATTTCACTTGCAGTCGGTAATTTCTCCAATCTGTTCACACTTTCTAGGAGAATCAGGCTTGATGACCTCCGATGCTGTGAAAAGTGTTAAAGCCATCAATCGTGTTGACATTAAAGTCCGCATTGTCGAATACAAATTGAAGAAGGGAATAAGGAGATATATTAGGCTCTTTTTGAAGAACAGTACTTGCTTCAAAACGTTGAATCTCGTGGTAAGGTCCAGAAAGTCGAAGCTGTATAGAATATCTTGTATAATTCTTGAGCCAAATTTTATATGTACATACGAACCTAGAGCTATTCGAAAGGGTGAAAGGAAAGAGCGAAGTCTAGTTGCTGCCATTATTGTATGAGATATAGATGTCCATTTAGTTGATGGCCACTTTAATCACCTGTTTTGTTTTTTTATAATTATTTCTTACAAAAGAGTCATGGGAGTAGAGGAAGTTACCCATGTGCTCGTATGTTGAAAGATTAAAATTCTGGGAACAGATGTCCTCCCGTATTATCTCTTCCGCTTTTTCCACAATTCTTGTACGTTCATCCTGTTCATTATTTTTCTGGTTTTCATGCCAAGCTGAATTTAAGATTTTATGACCAGTTCCTTTTAAACCGACAATTGTCTATTTTTTCTTCTTACTCGCAATAATTATATTGTCTTGATAGTGCTCTTTTCGTTTTTTGCTTCCTTGTACGGAGTAATAAGGAAGTATTGTAATCGCGAAAAGTTTCGGTTCTCAGATTTTTACGGAAATATCCGTTTTGAACTTTTTTGAATCCATTATGACTAGTTTCGTCGTGACGTCTGTACGTACGTATGTACGGACGGACGGACGTACGTATGTGTGTCGCATAACTCAAATACGGTTAGACGTAGAAAGTTGAAATTTTGTATTTAGGCGGACTGTTATAGCATCTAGTTGTGCACCTCCTATTTTTGGTTTCAATCTATAAACCGGAAGTAGTATTTTTTTCAAATATTTCGATAAATATTTAATTTAAGACAAATTTTTTTATTTTAAATGAAAGATTATGTGAATATTACCTACAATCGGTATTTTATAAATATTTTTGTATCTGGTATCATTTAAGAATAATTAAAGTATATATTTATAATTTAGTATTTCGGTATATTGTAGTCCATGATCTAACATTTGTTACTACGTAAAATTTAAATGATTATGACATGACAGTGGTAGTGACAATAGTAAAATATCGTTTATATCTTCTTCTGCAGTTTAAATAAAATGACTAAAATATATTTGTGAGTATAGTAGTAGTACTTATATATTAATATATTTGTATAATATAATTCTATATTTTAGTTAAGAAAAGTATGAACAGTTTAATTTATTTATATTTATTTATTTATTTATATATTCGGCTACTCAACATGAATAATTCACAATAATAGAGTAGCTCTACATACAAAATGATTTGAGTACATAAAATAATACAAAAATAAATTGAAATAAGATTAGGATACAATATTACGCATATTATGGCGAAAAAATACATACTTAATAATTTACATTGAACAGTACAATAATTATCAAAAATATGTTTAAGGGAAACTAAATTAAAGAAACAAAAACATATTAACTACATTTCAATGACCTCTTAAATTTAGACAAATTAGAAAAAAACAAGTCAAGCGTATCAATTTTAGGGTTCATTTCATTGTATAAATAGGATAGTCTAATGATTGGAGAGTTAAGTATAGAATTTGTTCGATAATGTGAAACAGCAAAAACAGAAACAGACCTTGTGCCGTATGATGGGAAACGTAAACAAAAAGCAGATAGTAAATAAGATTGAATGACATTGTTAAAAAGTTTATGTAGAAATGCAAGATCAAGTAATTTTCTTCTGTTCTCAAGAGTCAAAAGTCTAGGTTGATATGTTGGAAATCTTCTTCGCATAAATATAATAAATTTCTTTTGAATACTTTCAACACGAGTAATATATTTAGTATAATGAGGATTCCAGCAAACAGAAGCGAACTCTAATTGACTTCTTACAAGAGTAATATACAAGGTCATCAAGGTGGAAGGATGTTTAAAATTTGAGCTTGCACGAATTAGAAATCCCAACATTTTGTATGCCTTTTTAACAATGCCATCAATATGTATATCGTACAAAAGTTTGCTATCAAGTACAACACCTAAATCCTTAATCCGATCTGCTTTATGGATTATATTTCCATCAAGAAGGTAGTTGAAATTATATACATTTCTGTTTCTTGTAAATTTAATATAGTAGCATTTTGAAATATTTAATGTCAATTCATGGTGTTTGGTGTATTCAACAAATCTGTTTAAATCATTTTGAAACTCTAAACAGTCATTAAAACTTTCAATTGTATGATACATTTTCAAATCGTCTGCATAGAGTATGAATTTAACAAACTTAAAGCAAGAAGATACGAGGGGTCGTTTTTATATTCCCGGACTAGGCATGAAAACAAAAGACTAGAGCAACAAAAAAAATTATTTTTCAATATTAGTCCGGCGGTTATAGGAAAGAACTATGCATTTTATGATTAAAGCATGAAAATTTGCACACATATCAATGAAACCATTCTCTTTCATATAAGAAGTGGTGCCAAAGTGGTGCTTGCTGCAGACGGCCGCCATTTTGAAAAAATGGTTGCCATTTTTAGTTTTTTGCATTTATCTCATGAACGATCAGTATTACGAGAAATCTTATTTAATGAAAATTGTAGAGCACAAAATTCTCTATAAAACGGTATATCTATTTTTTATGTAGGTGGTACAGCTTTCGAGAAAATCGTGAAAATATATATGAGCAATATCTAGCCATTTCAGGTTAGACCGCAATTTTGCCTTTTCAAACAAAAACAGCTGTTATTTTGAATGAATCAAGATATCGACTTCCGGTCTTCAACAATCGATTACTTATATAAATTTTTATTATACATATAATTTTAAACTCTTCGGGAGCACTAGTTCGGCCACAATTCAAACATAACATTTTATAGACAATAGTGAAATTTTTGTATTTTTTGTGTTTATTGAACTGTCATTTCTGAACGAATTAAAATATTGACTTGCGGTTTACTGCACTAGATTCTGCAAATATTTCTGTACAAGATACTTTGTATTAATTTTTTATTGAAGTCTTTGTTAAAACGATATTTAAAGACTTTTTCCTCGAGAAAATAGAAAATTTTTAGTGTTATTATTATTTATTATCTTTGATCAGCTATAGTACCTGAACGGATCTAAATACTGACTTGAAACTTGCAGCATTCGATTCCTTAAAGATTTTTGTATTAGAAGCATGCTTATATTTAAAAAAAATTTCTTATGTTTACTCGCAATTAAAAGATATTCTTTCTAAGAAATCGAAGAAATTTTACTGTGGCAGCCATTTTTTCAAAATGGCGGCCGTCTGCAGCACGCACCACTTTGGCACCACTTTGGCACCACTTCTTATATGAAAGAGAATGGTTTCATTGATATGTGTGCAAATTTTCATGCTTTAATCATAAAATGCATAGTTGATATGAAATTTGTCCTATAACCGCCGGACTATATAGTTCCCCTGCTTTTGAATACAGGTATAACACCGTTTCAATAACATCTTTAATTCAGTATAAAAATATTCATTTGGTTTTTCCGCAAAATGGCCCTCAACAGCTGCTATAATTTCGTCATTGTCCCTAAATTTTGTCCCCCTTAGTGTTTTTTTGAAATTTGGGAACAAAAAATAGTCACTGGGTGCTAGATCTGGACTATAAGGCGGATGTTCAATTTCTTCGAAGCCACAATCAGCTACAGCAGCTTTTGAAAGTCTGTACTTGTGCACTGGTGCATTGTCGTGGAGCAACAAGACACCTTGCGTCAGTTTTCCGCGTCTCTTCACTTTAATAGCATCTCTAAGGCGATGCATCAGGTTTGCATAATACTCTAATTGCTAACTGGTAACTGCTAATTGTCGCTTCTTTAGTCTTGCATCCTCCAGTACCAAACACTTGGTTTTTTCAACATCTGAAGTGATCACGTCAACACGGCGCCCTGGACGGGGATCATCATCCAGTGATTCTCGACCATGTTTAAACAATTTTGACCACTCGCAAATAGTTGACTTAGAAGGGCAATCATCCCCGTATACAGCCAACATTTCTTCAAGAATAATTTTTGGAGGTTTTCCTTGTTTTGTAAGGAATTTTATAACAGCCCGGTATTCGATTTTATTCATTTAGATAGAAATACAACGCGCGACGACACAAACTGACAGATAATAAAATTAATAATGTTGCAATTGTTTTGTAAATTGCCACACAAGTTACCAAGACATATGTGATTAAAAAACAGCATAATGAAAAATTGCATCAAAATTCTAAACAGCCCAGTCCGGGAATATAAAAACGACCCCTCGTATGTCATTAATGAAAATATTGAAGAGTAACGGTCCAAGATGAGATCCCTGTGGTACACCGGATGTAACAAGTGCATCTTCAGAAGCAAAACCATTTACAACCACCCTTTGTTTTCTATCAGTCAGATAAGAAGCAAACCAACGTAATAGGTTACCACATACACCGAGTTCAGCAAGTCTAGCAATTAATTTGTTATGCGGAATTTTATCAAAAGCTTTACTAAAGTCGGTGTAAATAGCGTCCACCTCAATTTGGTCATCCATTGTTTTTAGAATATAGTCAGTATATTCTATTAAGTTAGTCTCGGTAGATCGACCAGATACAAAGCCATGTTGTTCAGGTATTATTATATTCTTTACAGTTGCATATGTCTTGTAAATGATTGTTTCGAAGACTTTTTCAAATACGCATAATTTTGATATCGGCCTATAATTTTCAACCATATTTTTATTGCCACTTTTAAATATAGGAATAACATATGCAAGTTTCCATCTTAAAGGACAGTGACATTCTAGTAAAGATTTCTTATAAATTAGGGTAAGCGGTATACAAAGAGTACTTGCACAATTCTTTACAAAAAAAGAAGGGATATCATCTGAACCGGCACCCTTTCTAGTATCAAGCTTATTTAAAATTTCAAAAACATTATCATCACATATTTCAATATCACTTAAGTGACATGATGTATTAGATGTATAATTAGATTCACATACGAGCATATCAAAATTATTATTACATGGACTATATACTGACTTAAAATAGTCAGAGAACAGATTACAAGTTTCATCTCCATTATTACTCTTTATGTTTTCATAGCATATATTATTGGGTATATGAGTTTTTTAGAGGATGAAATATAGGACCAGAATTTTTTATTTTTATCAGGAATTTGTTGCTCAACACTATCAACGTAATTCAAAAAGCATTTAACTTTCACAATTTTAAATCTTCTGCGCAGTAATGAAAATTCATCATAAAGTGACTGAGTGCGGTAACGTTTGTATTTTTTATGAGCTTTGTCCTTTTCCTTAATTATTCTAATGAAGTCACTCGTGTACCAAATAGGATAATTTCTAGAGTTAGTCGATTTACAAGGTATATAATTGTTAATGCAAGTATACAATATGTTATAAAATTTTGTAACCGTATTATCTGTATCAAGATCACGGAATATTTCAGCCCATTTAATATTACTTAAATAATTGTTAATAGCTTCATAGGCGTACAAGGAAGTCATGTGGTGTCCACGTCAAATTTTTAATAATTGTTCTCTCCCTTAAAACAGTACCGTGCATTTGTTCAATAAGCTGACTAAATGAAAACTGACACTCTTCAGATTCTTCTAAAAAAGTATACAGTTATATCCGAGTTATATCATACTTTCTTCAATCCTCTCATCAGCCGGCCTTCCTTTCTCATACTTATGATTTAGTCGTGATGCACAGAATTTTATATAAGAAATGTAGTGATCCTTCCTTTTTCTGCAACTAGGTCAATAACATTAGCTAAACGAGTACAAACTTCTCTACCCCATTCGTCATTTCGTTTATTTCCAGCTTTAACAATAGTGTCTTTCACCTCTATGCTTTCAACTATCACAACTCTCTTGCGATATTTTGTTGTTTTCTTCTTCTCACCCTTTATAAAATCGTCGTCTGCCGTACAACTACAGAACAGGCACTTCTTTTTAAATTCAAATGTTGAAATTTCTTTTCTTAATTTCTCCTTCACTGGACTTACACCTCGTTTAAGAGCTTTTTTGTAGGTCGCTATTGTATTGTTTCTTATATAATTTTTTCTGCAGACAGGATGTATAACCACTTCCATATTATTTCCCGATCTTCCTTCCAGTACCTGCCAGTTACCGTCACCCCTTTCTTTGCTTGCTTTTATAAGATTACACAATCCCTTCTGCCGTACTGACACAAAATTATTTGCACAATAACGTTCACCACACAGTAAGCAATCTTCCACTTTTGCCTCCATTTTAATGATTATAAAGTCTTTTCATAAATCAACTGCAAACGCGTGCAGCACAGGGCACGAGAATATGAAACTAAAAATAAAATTAAAAATATTTACTTTTATGTATACGTATCTATCTGTTTATTAGTGCTGTCAAAAGTATTCGGTTAACCGGTAAGTACGATTTTCAGCAAATTAAAAACCGAATAGTCGAATACCCAATTAATGGTTTAGTCGGCTACCACCATTTTTTTGTAGTTCAGCTGGATAATACGAATAATCAATTAGTCGTCTAGTACAATAATTAGTCATTAATTTAGAAATTTACTGTACAATTATTTGCAGTGAGTAATGTGCCCCATTATTCACTAGTGAGTTTTTCATATGTATTTGGCTCCAAAACCAATAGAGTACTTGCAGGAGGCGTGGCCAATGTTTCGGATCTGGCGGGATTCTGTTTGTGGACAACTGGGGTACGTTCAGATATAGAAACAAAAAAAAATGGCGGGCGATACTGACAATGTTGTTATCGGTCCATCATGTATTAAGTGTAATGTATCAATAGAAAGTGATCTAAAATGTTTTAAGTGCTGTGGCTTTTGTAATAACCATTTGCATCATAGTTGTTCGAACTTTAAAGCATCTGAAATCAAGTTTATTAAAAGTAATCCTAATTTAAAGTGGTACTGTGACACGTGCGAGGTTAATTTTGATAACACCAATTCAGTATTAACTGAGTGTATGTCCATTATAATAAATTTACAACAGCAAATCAAAAATCAAAATAATCAATTAATTCACCTATCAAGTCTAATATCAAGTGTAAATAAAATAAACAAAACTAATAGCGAGCAGTCGGCAAAACAAGTAGTGTCATCCAACGATAACACTGTAACTAAAACAACAGAAAACATAAATATTCCTGAAAAAGCGACAATTAGCAATATCACACTAATTGAAAATAATAAGTCAGATGGCTCTGTCAATGCCTCTAACTCCAGTCAATCGAAATCAAACTACGCTGCTAAACTACGATCACGATCGGCAAGCTCAAACATACCCAATATAATTGAATTAAAAACGTCTGATTCAGCAATGACAACAACAACAAATGAAACCTTGAATAATAATAAAACTGCGAGCTCTGAGAATACTTCGTTAAATAACGATAACAAAGATCAATTTCAAATTTATAAAAATAAAAGAAATAGAAAATTCAAAATAACGTATGGCACTGGGTCTAACGTCAGTAGTTCATCTATAAGCGCCATCCAAAAATTTGAACATTTTTTTATATCACGTCTTGCTCCAGAAGTCTCTTGTGATAATATCAAAAAACATATGCAGACCTTAAATATATTTAACGGTTCGTGTACAGCTCTCAAAACAAAATATGACACATACAAGTCTTTCAAGATAAGCGTACCTAAACATTCTGAAAATATTATTTCAAATTCAAATAACTGGCCCGAGGGAACATTTATTAATAAATTTTTCACTAGAAAGAATACTAAAAACCCAAATGAACCCAACCTGACTAATCCAAAGGATTCTTTTTTAGAGGAGACTGCACAGAAATCTACGAACCCATAGCTACTTTAAACTCTTTAAATATACTGAATTGGAATATTCAATCAATAAATAACAAAATGGAAAACTTTGAAGTCTTTCTAGAAGACAAATATTTCCAAATTGTATGTTTAAACGAACACTGGTTAACAAATGAAAATATAAATTACCTAAAAATCAAAGATTTTCAGGTCTCAAGTTATTATTGTCGACCGCAGGTGAGAGGAGGCGGTGTCGCAATTCTAACCAACCCAAAATTCAGCACGAACGAGTTAATCTTCTGTAAAAAAATGTGCGTAGAACAATTGTTCGAATGTTGCGGAGTCAAAATAACCATCAATGAACTAACTTTGTTAATTGCAAGTGTCTACCGCTCACCAGCGTCCTGTCCTAATCAATTCTTAAAACAATTAAATACCCTTCTACTAAAACTTAGTGATAAACAATATGAAAACTGTACCATAATTCTATGTGGCGATTTTAACATAAATTATTTTGAAAACTCGGTACTAAAACATTCATTTTTAGATCTAATTTCATTATACGGACTAAATATCACAACAAAAACAAGCACTAGAGAAACCAATCACAGTGCTACTCTTATCGATTATTTTATCACAAATATGAACTTCTCCAACTACAATTCTGGTGTTCTTCCTAGAAACTCTCTCTCTGATCATAACGCACTTTATTTCAAAATAATAAACGTAAATATTGCACGAAAGTGTAAACAATATAGACTTGGTCGCATTTTTAATCAGTTTAACATAAATTACTTCATACATCTAGTCCAATCAGAATCTTTTGAAGAAATTTATAACGTGCACAATGCCAATGAGCAATTCAACATGTTCCATGAATCCATAGTACATGCTTTTAATACTGCTTTTCCGCTACAGAAGATCAGCCTAACGCAAAATTCTCAAACTAAATGGATAACCGAAGAAATAAAAACATATAACAGATACGTAAATTCATTACTTACTAAGGCTTTGCACACAGGGAACCAGGACGACTGGCATTATTATCGGCATTGTAAGAATAATTTAAAAAATATAATTTCGCATGAAAAGAAAACATATTTTGACAATTTAATCTTTCAATCAAACAATCATACTAAAACTGCTTGGAGTATCATTAAAAATTCCGAAAATAAACAATCTAATAATAATTTAAAAATTTTAATAAACAGTAAACCAGAAACTAATCCTTCGATAATTGCGAATGAATTTAATAACTTTTTCACTAACGAAACAGCAAAAATGATAAATAACCAAAGTTCCAGTAACCCCGAAAATTTACTCAATAATACAAATAATATCAATAACAGTATATTTATAAACCCTGTTTGTGAAGAGGAAATACTAATTATTATCAACCACATAAGTAAGAAGACATCGCATGGACATGATTACAATTGCAATATACTACAATATATTGCACACCATATTGCATCTCCATTAACTCACATTATCAACACGTGCTTAAATACCGGCGTATTTCCAGATCAATTAAAAACATCAAGAGTTATTCCAATATATAAAAAACACTCCAACCAAGAAGTTAAAAATTACAGGCCGGTCGCCATACAATCTTGTTTCTCCAAAATATTCGAAGAAATCATTTATAAAAATGTGTATACTTATCTCGAACATAACTCAATTCTTCACCCGAATCAATTTGGTTTCCGTGAAGCTAAATCAACTTCATTGGCATTAATTAATATAATTAACTTTTTATATGCTGGAATTGATAATAGGGAACAAACATATGGTGTTTTCTATGACTTAACCAAAGCTTTTGATTGCGTAGACCATCAGATTTTACTAAACAAATTAGAAAACATGGGCATTCGTGGTGTAGCAAACAATTTACTTCGAAGCTACTTAACAAACCGCGATCAATTTGTGTCAATAAGACATCAACATAATAACGTGACGTCATGTGTCTCTTCAGATAGAAAACCCAATGTAATGGGAGTTCCACAGGGATCCAAATTAGGCCCATTATTATTTATAATTTTTGTAAATGATCTTTTAATAAATTGTAAATCCACTCTCTCCACCTCATCTAGTGAAACATATTTATATGCGGACGATATTTGCCAAATTATTAGGTCATTTCAACAAGACGATATACAGACCTCACTGCAACAACATGTTAATAACGTTTTCAATTGGTGCAGCTTAAATAAACTTCTTGTCAACTGCGAAAAAACAATTATTTTACATTTTCATAATTTATATAAAAAACCTGATTCCAGTTTACTAATAAAAAATCCAGTAAGCAAGGAAAGTATATGTATTTCAGAAACAAATAAAATTTTAGGTATGTTTGTAAACAAAAACTTAAATTGGATGCCTCATGTAGATTATGTCATTTCAAAACTCAAGGCATTGTGTTTTTTAATTTGTAAATTAAGAAATGTAGTATCTATTGAAACACTAAAAATGTTATACTTTGGTCGTTTTCAGTCAATTATTTCATACGGAATCATTGTATGGGGTAACTCGACTGCTGCCAACAGAATTTTCATTTTACAAAAACGTATTGTAAGATTAATGGTCAATGTGAACAACAGAACATCATGCAGGGATTTATTTAAAGATTTACAAATCTTATCTTTTCCAAGTATATTTATATATGAATGTATAATGTTCACAAGAAATAATCCGAATCTTTTCCTTCATAACTCAGATCTGCATTCATACAATACTAGACAAGCAAACAATCTACATGTGAATAAATGTAATCCTACTCTTAGCACAAATAACCCTATACATGTGTGCGCAAATTTATATAATAATGTACCACAAAATATAAAAAATGTTTCTTCATTAAGTTTGTTTAAATCTAAGCTTAAACTATATCTATTGAATAATTGTTATTATAGTGTTAATGAATACTTAAGCAGGTAAATATTTTTTATTGTATTATTGTATTCACCTGGATCTATGTATTTTGTTCTGGACTTGTCATTCTTACTTCTTGTAATGTTTTATTATGGCAAAATAAATAAATAAATAAATAAATAAAATAGTTATCTTGGGTAGGGCGAGGTATTGAATGGGTGTTATAACGTCATTACCCAGAGTGCGTCGAGAGTGGACTTAATTTCTGAACGATTTGGAGTAAAATACGAGTATAATTTGAACTTAGTTATGTACAAATTGGATACTAACCTGTTTTACGTCGAACACCTATTTGCAATTTGCCCATTATTAATGTACGGTTCATTATCAATTATTATCAACACTATATAATCAGTTGCATTTATCTCATTGGTCCCATCCATTTTTTTGCGAATTTACTTCTCGGAAAATTTTAAATTATATCGAGAACTAAACTAAAATAAACCGTGACAATGCCGTTAACACATATTGCGCATGCGGGGCGACAATCGTCCATGTCAGAGAGTGGGACGACGAAGGCGCACTCTGGACGAACATCCAAGGAATTTCTGAACGATTCTGAGAGCGTACTCCAGATACACTTTTTCGAATATCTTGGAGTTACAATGGAGTCACTCTCGCTCTGAGTGTGTTATTCCTGAACGTACCCCTGCTGTTCAGGTTAACATTGTGTCTTATGGCGGTTTTGGTTCTTATGAGTTATTTTTGTGTTTTTCCAGTATTAATTGCATGTTTCATTTATATTGTATACTTTTCAAGAAAGGTAAGTGTATATATAATATATTTGTATTAAATAAATACATATAAAACAAGCATATTTTAAATGAAACTTGTATTACTAACACATTAAATGTATAGGTTAAGTTGGTTTTGTATCATCAAGTGCATGGATTTTCACTAATTGTTAAATTAATAAACTTAAAACATTTATTAATGTGTAAGAAAATATACAAAATATAACGGGTATCTATATTACAGTTTTATAAATTGTTTTTATTATGACAACAGTTCATTACCACACTTTAACATACGATATTTTAAAAGTGCTACATATTTAGGATAATTTTAAGTAACCAGTATAATATATGAACTTACCTTAATCAACTTCATACGTATTCTTTTTTTAAAACAACGTAGAATGCGAATAAAAGATATTTTTGCAAAAGTAAACATGAATACTCCATAAGACTCCATGTTAAAATTTTGTTGGGTTGTCCACAAACAGGTTCGCGCGCTTAGTTTTTGACTGTCACGTGACTGTTTGTGACCTTGTTGCAAGTACTCTATTAAACTGCTCGTATGAGAGCTTTTGACCAATATAGACTTTATTGTATTAAAGAATAGTCTGTTGCTAGAAGAACGTACACAAATTTCAAAAATAAAATATTTTTGACAGCTGTCAGTGCAAATTTATCTTATAGAATGAATGAATAGGCCATTTCATAAATTACCGCGACCTCTAGGTGGTTAGTTTTTAAACTAAAAAATCTAGTGCCTCCACTACAAGTGATTGATGCGCCATCTTGCAATATAGCTTCACAACACACACAAAATTAAAAATAAATTATTCCTATCCTGCGTATCCATTCTTTTCTTTTAATCACATTTCGTAGAAAAAAATGGAACGATATATTTTTATTTTTTTTCGAGTTGTTGGTACAACCAGGTACGCAACATATTGTACCCGTCATAATTACTATTTGCCCTGTTTAGGCGAAGAAAGTTTTCACCACAGTTTTCACTAAACTAACCAAACAATATTACAAAATCCTTCAAATTCTCAGTCTCATCTGAACTGTCATAACATAAACAGACAAACAAAGATGGGTATAAGGCACTACATTTTCTTGTCTCTGTTTAACTTTTGCACATGCGCATTGAATTTTTGAAATGGTCTAATGGTAGACAAATCGGCTTTTTTGCAATTTTTGACAGCACTAGTATTAATAAAAAAAGGTACTATAACTTAACTTATTGAATTCACTCCGAGCGTACCTACTGTTCGGTTGCGCTTGTTTACGTTTACACTTCACCTGTATTAATTTTAATAATTAAAATCATTGTTTACCTAGCTACATCCTGACAATCAACTGTTCAATTAAATCATGGAAGTAAAAGCGCAGCTAGAGGAGATTAATCTGAACAATTGGCCCGAAAAGTAAAAAAATACTAATAAAGAAAAGTGCGGGCAAAAACTTTGTTCCAAATTTTTAGTATAAAGTATTCAATACAGAAATGTTCAAGGAACCGATTGCGGGAAACCGGAGTTCGGCTTTTTAATTAGTTCAGAATGACACTTGTTTAAACGCAACAAATTAAAAAATTATATAATTTCCCTGGTGTTCTATTAAAGAATATAATTAGCTTTCGGCTAAACGTAGATGTTTCAACATTTTTACCTTCCGCTTACCTGTAAAGGAAGGTATTGGAATCATGCAAAAAATCGGGTAGTGAGTTTTGAGTGGATGAGCACGAATTAGGGTCCTTAAACTCATTTTTGATAGTTTCCCGATGATGTCTGTATGTGTGTGTGTGTGTGTGTGTGTGTGTGTGTGTGTGTGTGTGTGTGTGTGTGTGTGTGTGTGTGTGTGTGTATGTATGTGGTCCGGGCCGATGCCGTCTGTCGGATAACTCAAATACGAATTACCCAAAAATTTTGATATTTGGTATTTTACAATTGTATACGAATAGGAAGAGCTCATTAGATTTTGGTACAAATATCTTCACCTGAAGTGATATTTTTGAAGATTGAAAAGATTAAGTGTCAAAAATTTCTATAAATTTGGATAAATATAGTATTTATTTGTAATAAGAATAAGAGGAAAGTTATTTGCAATCTACGTTATAAAAAAAATGGTCTTTATCTGGTAGCATTAAAGAACTGCAGTAAAATTTAAAAAATAAATTTATCAAATAAAACATTGAAATCTTGTAATCCATATGTTCGGTTGATTTTTGTTTCTGCATAAAAAATATTGACAGATGAGACGTTGTCACCCGTCACCCGTTGGCATACTAGCGCTATATAAGTCATATAAGTAAGCTATTAAATAATGTAGTAACTGAATTGCTTCAACACAGAAGAGTTTTCGTGTGAATGAATCTTTTGATTCAGGTGATACTAATTTCTGTGTTTGAATATTTTAGATTTTTATTTGTATATTTTAAATGGGCACCAGATTGTATATATATATATATATATATATATATATATATATATATATATATATATATATATATATATATATATATATATATATATATATCTAGACTTTAAACAGAAATGTATACGTATACGTATACATTTCTGTTTAAAGTCTAGATATGGCGGAAGGTTGTGTGATGGCCACGTCAGATTTTTAGTATAATATATTTAATAGAGAATTGTTCAAGGAATCGAATGCTGAAAACCAGAAGTGAGTATTTTTATTCGTTCAGAAATTACACTTGTTTAAACACAAGAACACGACAAATCCCTGTGTTCTCTTAAAGAATATCTTTAGATTTCGGCTAAACGAAGATGTTTCAATATTTTTAGTATAACGTATTCAATATACAAATGTTCAAAGAATCGAATGGCGAACCGGAAGTCGATAGTACACTCCATTCATAAATGGCAGCTATTCTTGTGAGTCTAATTCACGGACTCACAATGATTTCAAAACGGTAATTTGCCTGTACCCGTTTTTGAGGAAAAGGAATGGACTGATGATAAAATTAGTAAGGACCTTTTTGTAATACGTTAAATTATCAACATTTTCGAAAAATAAATTTTTAATTGGTTTAACTGTTCGTCAGTTATACGCAAAAATCTCATTCTCAAGGTCTTTACAAGGTCGTAGCATTGGAAGCACGCACGATATCGTTCTGAACTTTTAATGTTAAATTAGAAGCCATTATGAGCGTATATACCAAAATTCAGCTGTCTATCATTTTTCTCCTATTTGCCAAAAAACTATCTAAAATGCCTGGACTATATTGTTCCCCTGCTTTTGGTGATTCTGCTGGATTATGAAATGTCATCTAAAAATAAATTTATAGATAATAATAATAAAATCGATTTATTGTCAAAGCTCAGCATTAAGTACTGTTCTTACACTTAACCATTTACACTTTTACTGCAATAAGTAAACACAGAAATAAAATTACTAATAACCTCATGAACATTAACAAAGAGAAAAAAAACAAAATAACAAATATAATATACGCAAAGTGTTAGTGTGAAATATAACAGAAATAAGTGCTTTAAATTTAACCAGTAATGTAACTCGTCGTGAGGAACAATGTTCCGTAAAAATTTTTTTAGAAATCGCATTTTTAAAAACCATTTTTTCAACCCCGTAAATTGACGAGTGGTTCCACATAATTATTTACTTCAGTAGCATTACCCATGAAATCATTGTTATTGTCAATTGATTGTTGTGTCACTTGTTCCAATTAAGTTTTGACATAAGTAATATTTTGGTAATAAATCAGATATTACAAATAAAAATCTTTCAAAATGCCTGCGTTTACAAATAACAAATATACAGACATTGTGTTGACCTATGGTGAAGCTCTGGCAAACGGTGCTCAAGCCCAACGAATTTACATGGAACGTTTTCCAAATCGTCGTGTGCCTCATGTGCGCACATTTGTAAATGTTGTACAACATCTCCGTGATTATGGATCGTATAATCCTGCAGCTCAAGTTCATGGTAGGGAACGTCATCATCACATTGAACATGTAGAAGAGGCTATTTTGGATGGCATTGAAGCTCAGCCTGGAACCAGTACACGGAGACTATCATCACAACACGGAGTATCACATACGACAGTTTGGAGGATTTTAAAAGAACAACATCTACATCCATACCATGTACAAAAAGTACAACATTTATTACATATAGATCCACCTCGTAGACGTCAATTTTGCGAATGGGCTATTGGTAAAATACAAGAGCAGCAACATTTTTTATCACTTGTATTGTCAACTGATGAGGCGGAATTTACAAGAGAAGGTATTTTCAACATGCACAACACACACATTTGGACAAACGAAAACCCGCACGCTATCAAGGAAAACAACTACCAGCAGCGATTTTCTTTAAATGTTTGGGCAGGAATCATAGGTGGACGACTCATTGGTCCTCATATAATGCCGCAGCGTTTAAATGGACAAGAATACCTGCATTTTTTAGATACTATGCTTTTCGACTTACTTGAGGATTTGCCGCTAGCAATTCTTGGAAATATGTGGTTTATGCATGATGGTGCTCCTTGTCATAATGCACTCATTGTACGAGACTGGCTGGATGAGAATTTTCCTGAACGATGGATAGGACGAGGCGGCCCTGTTCCGTGGCCTGCAAGATCGCCAGACTTGAATCCGTGCGACTTTTTTTTGTGGGATACATGAAGGACTTGGTGTACTCAGCTCCAATTAATTCAATTCAAGTTTTAGAAGAAAGAATAGAAAATGCAGCGACAATCATCCGTGACAACAGACAAGCGCTGGAGAGGTTTGTAGAATCGTTTCACCGACGCCTGCAGTGTTGTATTGACACAAACGGAGGCCACTTTGAACATTTATTATAATTATTTATTCTCTTTGTTACGTATTGGTTTACGTTTAAATGATAGATATTAAGTACTTTAATAACTGGTTTTTAATTGCTTATTTTTCATTACACAACACTAGACTAACATAAGTTGAGATCATTATCATAACATTTCATTACATGAATCTAGCAACATAACATATCATGGTAGTTCTTGCCAACCTATAATATTAATAAACATAAAGTACACTAGTACATTACACGCCCTTTTTTAAAATTAAAAATATAACATCGTTTGTTATTTACATATTCATTCTCGAAACAGGCTTAGAAATTCTTCCACTCCTAGTAATGGTCATTTGGTCGCTGGTAGTCTTATCTTTTTCGTTTATTTCTTGATCTTCTTTGTCTTGCTCTTGTGGATTGTTATCTAAATTTTCATGCACACTATTTCTTTCTTTAATGAATTTCTTATTTCTTTTGCTGACAGTACCGTCTTGTGTTTCAATTTTGTAAGAATTATCACCTTCATCTGATAATATTTTTCCTGGTTTCCACTGCCGAATGCCTGTTTGTACAAAAATAGGTATGTTTGGCGTTAATTCGGGTAGATTCTTAGCTTGCCTATTGTAATATGATTGCTGAATTATTTGATTTCTTCTCATCACTTCTTCTTCCGTTTTAAATTTGTGTAAGGGCTTGAATAATTCTGTAGCTATTGGTAGAGTTGTTCGTAATTTCCTTCCCATCAATAATTCGCTGGGTGACGGTAAATTTTGCTTAGGAGTTGCATTATATTCTAATACTTCTAGAAACGGATCAGTTGCTTTCTTTAGTAAACTTTTTGTTACTTGAACGTGACGTTCTATCACTCCATTAGATTGCGCGTAATATGGGCTGGAATGCTTCAAATTAATTTTATATTTGCTTGCAAAAAATTTATATTCTAAGGAATCGAATGGTGGACCATTGTCCGAAAATATTTCTGATGGCAATCCAAAACTAGAGAAAATATTCTTCAAACAGCTGATAACAACTGCTGCTGTTTTGCCTTTTAATTTATTTACTACCAAATACTTGCTATAGTAGTCCACTATAATAAGAAAATCTTCTCCATTTAATGACATAAAGTCAACACCAATTTTTTGCCACGGGTGTGACGGTATTGCATGTGAAGTTAATAATTCATTTTGTTGACTTCGAGCATAAGTCTGGCATGTTTCGCACTGAAGAACTATTTTTTCTATGTCTCGGGTTAGTCCAGGCCAATATACAATTTTATTAGATAGATATTTGCAGTCAACTATACCTTGGTGTGAATTGTGGATTAAATTTAAAAATTCTGGTTTTAATGAATCAGGAACAACTATTCTGTTTTTGTAAAATAGTACGTTCTGATGTTCGTATATTTCATTTCTCACTGGCCAATAAATTCGAGCTTTCTCTGGTACTAAATTTTTATATTCTGGCCAGCCTGTGACTGCATAGGTTTTTACTAAATTTAATATAGGATCTGATTGAATCGCATGTTCTAATCTTTTTGCATTTTCAGCTGAAGTGCTTATTGCTGGGTAAACTCTCACCTCATTTAAATATTCTGTGTTAATTGTTGACTCTCCGGGACTTCTGCTGAGAGCATCAGCAACTGCCAAACATTTACCAGGTATATATTTCAAACTGACTTTGTACCTCATCAGTCGGATTACCAGTTTTTGAAGTCTAGGGGACAAATCTTCAATAGGTTTCTTTACAATTGCTAATAGTGGACGGTGATCTGTTTCTACTTCAAAATCTTGAGCAAATAAATAATAAGTAAATCTTTCACAACCAAAAACAACAGCCAATAACTCCTTTTCTATTTGGTTGTATCGTTGCTGCGTTTCAGTTAGAGAGATAGATGCGAATTCAACAGGATGGTTGTTTTGTAAAATTACAGCTCCAATGCCGTATTGGCTTGCGTCTACTGACAATGTGATTTTTTCCTTTGGATTGAAATAAGATAATGTTGGTGCTGTGGTTATGGTATTTTTTAAATTTTCAAAACAAACTTGTTCTGTTTTTTCCCAAATCCACTCAGTCTTTTCACTTAACAGTTTTCTAAGCGGTGCAGTTTTTTCGGACATATTTGGGGTAAATTTACTTAAATACGTGATCATTCCAAGGAATCTCTGCAGCTCTTTCTTATTCTGCGGAGTTTTGTACCTATTAATTGCCTCTATTTTAGTTTCATCTATTTGGATTCCCTTAAAGCTGACAACATGTCCTAAGAATCGCACTTCTTCTACTGCTAGCTGCAGTTTCTCTTTGGTGAGCTTAAGCTGATGTTCTTCAATTCTTTTTAACACGCTTTCTAAGTTCCGGTTATGCTCTTCTATTGTAGGCCCATATACAAGAACATCGTCGAAATAAGCAACTACACCAGGCAGGCCCTCAAGAATTTGTGTGATGACCATTTGAAAAATTTCGGGTGCACTTGATATTCCATAAGGCATTCTTGTGTAGCGGAATCGGCCTATTGGCGTTGCAATGGTACATAATCGGGAACTGCTTTCGTCTAATGGAATCTGTAAAAAGGCAGAAGAAGCATCTAACATTGTATAATATTTAGAGCCACTTAACTGAGAAAAGATCTCATCTTGGGTTGGTATTTTATAATGCTGTCTTTTTATGTATTTATTTAACGGCCTTGGATCCATACAGATTCGTATATCTCCATTTTGCTTGGGGATAACAACAATTGGGTGGACCCAGTCTGTTGGCTCTTCAACTTTGATAAGTAGTCCTGCATCCTCCATTTTTAGTAGTTTTTCATTGACTTTTTCTTTTAGTGCGATTGGTATTTTTCTGGCTGCGCTTATTTCAGGAACAGCATCTTCTGAGAGTACAATCTTACAAGTTTTGTTTAACTTTCCCATTCCTTTGAATGTATTTTCGAACTTGTTAATTATTTCTTGTGCAGTGCAGGCGTTTTTTACTTCATTGACATTGCAGGAATTACTGGAAATTTCTAATATTTTTAATTTTCTTGCTCCTTCTAGTCCTATAATTGTTTGCGCGCTTGAATCATGCAACACATGAAACTTGAAACATTTTATACTGTTTTTGTATTCACATTTCAAATAAATACACCCATCAGTTTTTATATCATGTCCTGAATATGATACTAATCTCTCTTTGCTTTTTTCGCCTTTGTTGGTATTAAATTTAACTTTAAAAAAATCTTGTTTCGTTAATATATTGACACCAGAACCGGTATCAATTTTAACAGACATCTACTTAGAATTAATTTTTATATCTTCGTGCCACTCTACCGAATTGACTTTGTTTACACTCCAAACTATTCCAGTTTCAATATTGCTAGTGTCTTGTTTACTTTCGTTCTTATTTTCGTCTATTACGTGAACTTTCTTGGTTTTACAACATTTCTTCCAATGTCCTACTCTTCCACACCGATTACACTTGCTCTTGAATGCTGGACATTGCTTTGGAAGATGCTTTAAATCACATCGACCACATTTGATTTCGTTTTCAGTTACTTTTTGCTTACTGAAGTTTGATTTACTTTTATTAACTGCATCAACCTTGTTAGCATTACTTATTTCTTTCTGCTTTATTTCGCTACTTTCCATGGCTCTGCAAATATCTACGGCTTCGCTGAGTTTGAGATTTGGATACTGTAAGAGTTTTTCTTGGCATCTACCGTTTCTTATCCCTAAAACAATCCTATCTCTCAGCATTACATCTTTTTCTTGAAATTCACATGTTGTTGCGAGCTTACGCAGCTCTGTTAAAAATTGATCTATTGATTCGCCTTCCTGTTGGTCTCTCTTTAAAAATTTGTAATGTTCATAAACTAAGTTCTTGATAGGATTACAATAATCCTCAAACTTTTGAACAATAACCTCAAACTTTGTCTGGTCTTCTGCTTCTGCGTATTCAAACGTGTTGTAAATCGTCAGGCACTCATCTCCTACTAAATTTAGGAGAATAGCGATTCTTTGCTTTTCAGATTTATTATCTTTTCCTGTAGCCGTGAGATAAAAATTCAATTTTTGCTTCCATACGCGCCAATTTTCTGCTACGTTTCCTTGGAACTTCAGTTCACAAGGCACTCTCGCCTCCATTTTGGTTTCTTTTTTCTCGTTGTTGCTGTTGTGGAATTACGGTCACCACTTTTAGTCAACTTTTACTTTTATTTTTCGGTTTTAACCGCTGCCACCATGTTACGTATTGGTTTACGTTTAAATGATAGATATTAAGTACTTTAATAACTGGTTTTTAATTGCTTATTTTTCATTACACAACACTAGACTAACATAAGTTGAGATCATTATCATAACATTTCATTACATGAATCTAGCAACATAACATATCATGGTAGTTCTTGCCAACCTATAATACTAATAAACATAAAGTACACTAGTACATTACACTCTTCACTTTAACACAAAATACACTTGAAAACAGTACAACCTTTAACACATTTTTATCTTTCTTCGTCATATTTAATTTCCCAAGTCCCTTTACCTTCAAGTCATACTCATCACTCACACGCACACGAATCAGCTGAGTGCAGCTTGCAGCATTGCGCACAACAAAAATAACTGCGCAACAAATAACAGGCAGTTCCAGCACTATCACTGCGCAGAATAACAAGAACAGCGCAGCATAAATTAAATTAATAGTGAACATGTGTTTTTGTTTTGACAGTCGGTAATTGTTGTTTTTTAATTTGATTGTTGATGTGTTCCATAGGCGGGTAATCAAATTTGTGACAAATCTTTGAAGAATTTTAACTCAAAAACTGAAGAGTTAGGAAAAAATTGATTATGGTACATTATTTCCCTCGTCGAGGGACATTACAGGTTAAAATTAAAGCACTTATTTCTGTTACACCCTGTATATATATATATATATATATATATATATATATATATATATATATATATATATATATATATATATATATATATATATATATATATATATATATATATATATATATATATATACAGCGGGTGGATGACTGGTGAATTATTCCCAAATGTTTTACAGTACATTCAGAGACAAGACTAACTGTGCTAATGATAATAAAATACTTCTTTTACTGGACAATTACGAATCGCATACAACCATCAAGGCCATAAACTTCTGTCGTGAAAATGGAATCATTATGATACCGTTTCCCCCACACACTTCACACAGACTTCAGCCACTCGATGGAGGAGTTTACGGTCCATTCAAGACGTACTATTCAGTAGCATTCAACGACTGGATGACAACAAATTCTGGGAAAACAATAAATTACAATTAAAGAAATTGCTCAATTAACAAAGATTGCTTTTCAAGCTGCGTTTACACAAAAAACATAACAAAATCGTTTGACAAACCTGGACTATGGCCAGTAAACAGACTAGTATTTAAAGATAAAGATTTTGTCGCCAATTATGTAAATTAATGATGAAAGCATAGACAACCTCGAAAACAATTCATTAGTTCTTCCAGACACACAATTGATTATTGAGATAGTCATTCTATCAACTTTATATAATAGAAGTAGTACCAGCCAACACAATATACGTGTTTCTGAGTCATGTTGATTAGCAGTGATTTTAAGTGGTATATTTAGTACTTAAATTCTGAATTTTTGGTGTACATGGTTAAGTGATTTCTGCGGTGCATGGTGATGGTTTACATGGAAGAGATGTGTAATTGATTGGGTGTTTTGATCTCATTTACTTCCTCACGTGGATTGTATCGTGGGTAGTTAACTTTACTTAAGTTAAGACAGGTGACTACGGATTAGTTAATAATAACTTGAAGCAAATCACACTGCGTCCGCCTAAGGTCTTGTCACCAGCATTTCAAATGTGAACGACAGGTTGTCTGCGTAACGCAAGTATAACGGTGTGACCATGGATGCAAATTTAAGTGCTACAGAAACTAAATGTGAAAGGTGTAATATTGAGTTCGACGGAAACAATGTTATTGGTTGTGATGGGGTGTGCCAGAATTGGTATCACCCCAAATGTGTTGGAATAAATAATAATCATTATAAAGCTATTCAAGAATGTTCAGGGATAAAATGGTTCTGCGAAATTTGTCGAACTGATAAATCAGTTTCATTAAAAAATGTAAAAGATATTGTTGATAAGGCTGTAGAAAAATATTCGGAAGAAATTTCAGAAATTAAAACTTTAATAAATAATCTGTCAGGCAACACAAATTATAATATTACGCAGAATAAACAAAATCGTTTTCAAGATGAAAATACATATGCTACTAAAGCAACTATAATGTTAAAACCAAAAGAGAATCAAGATACTGGAATTACTAAAAAAGACTTACAAAATAAGATAAATCCGGCGGAACTAGAAGTGGGAGTAGCATCAGTGCGAAATATAAAGAATGGAGGTGTCATTATAAGGTGCACTACAAATGAAGACACAGAAAAAATGAAGAAAAAACTTACGACTACATTGAAGGATAAATATGAAGTACAAATTGCTACAGAACGAAATCCAGAAATCAAAATAACAGGAATAGTAGATGTATTGATACAGAGGACACGAATTTTGAAACCGCTAGGAATTTTATAGAAAAAAATATAAAATTGCAGAATAAACTTATGGAAGATGCATTCATAGAAATGAAACATATCAAAAAATATAAGTATGGCCAAAAAGTGTACTACACGGCTATTGTGGAAGTAGACAGCAAAACTTTCAATGCATTACTGAAGGATGGTAAAATTAACGTCGGCTGGAAGAGATGTCTCGTGCAAGAAAATATTAAAGTACTCAGGTGTTATAAGTGCAATAGATACAACCATGAGATTGGAAATTGCAGAAATAAAATAACTTGCCCTAAGTGTGCAGGAGAACATGATTTAAAAGGCTGTACAGCAACAACAACTAAGTGTTCGAATTGTTTATACGCCAAAAATGTTTTAAACTTAAATGTTGATGATAACCATGAAGTCTGGGATAAGAGTTGCAGAGTATATAACAGAATATTATTGCAAATTAAGAATAAAACTAATTATTCTTCGGAATAGCAATTACAGTTGGAAAATACTGGTAAAAAAACTATTTCATGTTTAAATTCTCAGGGTATGACAACTCATTTCAATGAAATTGAAAATTTTATAATCAACACGGAACCATTAATGATGGCTTTAACAGAAACTCATCTAACAAATGATATTGAAGATAATGAGGTAATGGTACAAGGGTATAAAATGTTTAGATTAGATTCCACATCTAGACATACCGGAGGAGTTATGGCATATGTAAAAGAGTCTGTTACCACAACAGTTATTGGAAAATATGTACTACATATGAATTACTGGATTCTTCTTATACAATTAGATATGCGCAAGAAAATTTATATTGGAATTGTATATCACACTCCTAATAGTAATCATGAAGATTTTCTTACCTTCTTTGAATCCTGGGTTGAAAATGAAATAACTGACAACAATACTCAGATTATATTGATGGGTGATTTCAATATAAATTGGAGCGAAAATATCCAGAAAACAGAAAAATTAAAGCAAATAGTTTTGATATCAGGTCTATATCAAATAGTTACGGAAAATACACGAATAACTAAAAATTCTGCTTCCTTAATAGATTTAGTGATTACAAATAACTCAAGCTTAAAATGCAGTGTTTTAAATACGCCCAAAATAACAGATCACAGTATTTTAAACATTTGTCTTCAAAGTATGGTAACTCCTTGTATTGAAAATGATTTTACCTTTAGGTATAGAACAGATTATAATAAAGTTGTCAATATTTAATTAAACACTAACTGGGATTATAATAAGGTAAATGTTAATGAACTCTACAATAATTTTGTTGCAGTTATACATAATGCTGTAAAGAAGGAGGAAATATCAATTAGGCACAACAAAAATAAACACTGGTTTAATCAGGAAGTAAAAAATGCTTTAAAAAATAGAAATGAGGCATATGTTAAATTTCTAACAACAAATGCAGAAGAAGACTGGGAAAACTACAGAATACTTAGAAATAGAGCCGTAAAGAAAATAAGAGAAAGAAAACGAGAATATTTGGAAAATAAAATTGATAAAAATAAGCATAATTCAGCTGTTATGTGGAAGACTTTGAAAACAATTATAAACGATAAACATAATACCGATGTTCCTTCTGAAATAAAATTCGGTAATAATTGTATCAACGATCAAAGTTTAATTGTACAACATTTCAATGATTTCTATGTCCAGAGCACACAAGAAATATATGATTCCATACCGGCGGTGCCACATCAAAATTACATTAATGTAGCGAAAAACTCAGATACGACACTTAATGTTTTTAAACAAGTTACTATTAATCAAATAAGAAAGTTAATACAGCATGGATAACAAAAGCAGCACCGATGGAGTACATACTAAATTATTAAAAGAAACTTTTGATATCACTGGCTACCCCTTACTGCATCTTATCAATACTTCTCTTGAAAAGGGACAGGTACCTGACGCAATGAAGATCTCAACAATAATACCTATACAAAAAGTGGCAAAATCTAAGAAGGCAGAAGATTATAGACCTGTTAATATGCTTCCTGTGTGTGAGAATATTATTGAAAAACTGTTTATGAGCAACTGTTAACCTTTTTAAAAGATAATAGTGTACTCGCCGATCAACAGTCTGGTTTTCGGGAAAAAGACTCGTGCGTATCGGTGCTCCAATTAATTGTATCGGATTGGAAAAACAGTATTGACAATAATAAATATGTGTGTGCGGTTTTCTTAGACCTAAAACGAGCGTTCGAAACAATAGACAGACATCTTCTGTTAAAGAAACTTTATAATTATGGTATAGACGGTGTAGTGCTCCAATGGTTTGAAAGTTATCTTCATAACAGACACCAGAGAACTAAATGGAGTGACAATTTATCAAGTGAAAATGTGTGTGAGCTTGGTGTCCCTCAAGGAAGCGTCTTAGGGCCACTATTGTTCATTGTATATATAAACGATATGGTATATAAACCTATTTGCAGACGACACATTGTTATATGTTGTTGGTGATAATTTAGAGAACATGAGTGAAATATTAAATAGGGATTTAGAATGTATAAATACTTACGTCAATATAAATAAGTTAAAAATAAATACATAACACAAAAAGCAAACTTATGGTCTTCGGTATTAATAAGGTAAATAACTTAAATGTTAACATAAAGATTGATAATGTTCACTTAGAAATAGTTTGTGAAATAAAATATCTAGGAGTAGTTTTATACTACAAATTAACATTTAAAGCTCATGCCCAGTATCTAATTTAAAAAATGGTAAAAAAGGTAAATTTGTTATATCGAATTTCTGGATTTCTTACACAATGGGCTAAAATAACTGTATATAATGCTATAATACTACCGCATTTAAACTACTGTAGTTCGATTCTTTTTTTGTTCCAGAAGAATGATGTAGATAAATTACAAAAAATTCAGAATAGGATAATGAGAATAATATTAAAATGTAACCGGCGAACAAGTATTAATAGTATGTTAAAAACACTCAATTAGTTAAGTGTATCAAAGTATGTTGAAATGAACACTATGATATTTATTTATAAAATACAAAATACTTAGAAATACTTTGTGAAATAAAATATCTAGGAGTAGTTTTAGACTACAAATTAACATTTAAAGCTCATGCCCAGTATCTAATTTAAAAAATGGTAAAAAAGGTAAATTTGTTATATCGAATTTCTGGATTTCTTACACAATGGGCTAAAATAACTGTATATAATGCTATAATACTGCCGCATTTAAACTACTGTAGTTCGATTCTTTTTTTGTTCCAGAAGAATGATGTAGATAAATTACAAAAAATTCAGAATAGGATAATGAGAATAATATTAAAATGTAACTGGCGAACAAGTATTAATAGTAGGTATGTTAAAAACACTCAATTGGTTAAGTGTATCAAAGTATGTTGAAATGAACACTATGATATTTATTTATAAAATACAAAATAATATGTTACCGAGTTATTTACAACAACAACTGAATTTATGTACTTTTAAGCATAACTTTGATACAAGACATAAAAATAATTTCAGAATTCAGAAAGTTAAAAAAGCTAGTGCTGCAAATAGCATTTTTCATAAGGGTCTAAAAACTTACAATGAGATTCCTTTAGATATAAGGCAATGTACTAGGTACTTTAAAAAAATTTAAATCGGCTCTTAGGAAATTTGTTAATTAACCATTTGTACACTTGTTTTTTTGTGTGTGTGAATTTGTATAGTACTGTTGATTTTTTTTTCTACATGTAAATATTTAAATTGTTATATTTCTTTAGCGATGTAAAGCTATTAATTAATCAATTATTATTATTATTATAGAAAGAGACAGAGGAAGACAGCGTGATGCGTGACGTGACGGTCACGTGACATTTTCTGCCACTTCGCTCCTACCGCAAGCCGCGTTATGGAACTTCGTTCCGATAAATAAATTATTGGAATATTTAATAGAAAACGATATTAATGAAATCGATCTTCAAAAAATCTGTCCTGGATTAGACAAACATGATTGAACCAAAATTAAAAATTTAATACGAGAAACTTTTCAAAATTCTTCCATGACTTTTAATATCTATGAGAAACCCGCAGATAGTAAAATATTAAATTACACAAGTTCAGTCGTAGTTGAATTCGATAAAAGTTCATCTAGAACACTCGCTGCTCATTAAGATGACGAACTACCAATCAACATCGAATCCCTAGTAAATGTTTGGAAAAACCAAATTATAATAAAAGAAACGCATGGCAAAAATCAAGTAAAAATTGAAAAACTTTTGAACAAAGAATATATTTTTATTTAAATAAGATCAATTGTAACAAAACTATTTTACAATTTATTAAACAATATTTGCAACCAGGAATAAATTATTGTCAAATACATGAAATATTTATTAACTGTTTAATATCGTCATACAAACTATGTTTCGTTCTAATAGTTAAAGAGAAAGACAAACAAATAACTCAAATACGTAACCATCATGAAAGTAAAACAAACCATAGAGGTATCACAGAAACAACAAAATTAAGATACAGGATTTTTCCTATAAAAATCTAACTTTTCTATACAAACAATAACTCTTAGTAATATAATAATAATATACCATGTGAACGTATTAATTTCGTGACGTCATTATCTAGTTACAAACTTTGATGACGTGCGTCCTCTGCATAATTTTTTTAAATAGTTTATGTTATGCTTATTTATTCAAATGAATTCTACTTGTATTTATTTATTTGGTATTGTGAAGTAAAAACTTGTTTCTAGTTGTAGGTAAATTATAATACAAAATTCTTTTAGTGCGGATAAAATAAAGATATGCAGGTTGCGGATCGAGTGCGGCTATTACAAAATAAAAATGCGTGGGTTACGAATCGGGTACGGGTCTAAGAATAAAATATGCGAGTTGTGGGACGGGTGCGGGTATATGAAAAAAAAAGCGGTTTATGGGTTGGTTGACGGTTTAGTGTAACTAATATAAAAAGTACCGCAAGTACACCCATTTTGATTCCAAACTGAAGCGCCGAATTCAAAGTCTGCCACGATACATAAATAAAAAACATATATCTTGTCATGTCCACTTGTCATTTTTATTGTGAAATTTGGTTTGCTGCACATAATTAATGAGATCTCCAGAATCCATTCCATTACCACGACGCATCAACGCAAACAATATCCATCTCACAGAGAGTTATGAAATGTCAAGATTGAAGATGAAATGATTCCAAAATGTACTTCCCTCTCTTATATTATGGTCTATACGTATTGCGGTACTTTATATATCTAGTGATTTTACTTACTACACGGCGCGTAGGAACTTTTTTAGTGAAATATTATACAAGTTATATTATTATTTACTGTAATAAATATGATTCGAAATCACTAAATAGTAAATACTTAGTGTCTTTTTATTGCATACAAATCACACAGGTTGTGTAAGATTGGCGAGATATAGTGCTTTTAGATCAGTTCGCGGGGCATTTTCAAATAGCGCAGCTCGGTTTTGACCCTCGCCTTTCTTGACCCAATGTCCATACACGCGAAAAGCACATGCGTCAATTGCACGTCGTAATGTGCGCACACGATATGGATCTGAATGTGCCACAAGCACCGCCAGTGGCTCTGGTGTGAAGCGTAAACGTTGGATGCGCACTGCAGCACGCACTACCAATATCGCCCACTGGAACTTCTTGAGTGGATGGAAATTACGTCGCTGCAATTGCTGTAACAAGATAAAAATATATATTAAATTAGGTAACAGAATGAACTGAAAAAGTATGTCACGTTTCGCCGTCGCGTATGCATATACAAACTGCATAAAATATTTCCAGACAAATTATACTTATGTCATTTTGACCAATTTAACAACACTGTATTAAGTATGTCGTTTAAGCAAGGCATACGCATAAAGGTATCTATTTCACGATTTTTTGAAAAAAATTCCAAAAATATCCTTACATTTTTGACGGCTAAATAGAAAACAAATTATAGTCTCTTTAGTTTTAATGTTATTATAAGTATAATTTTTGAAAACAATCGTAAATAGTATAATACAAGAGTAGAAAGGGCTTCATTGAAAAACTAGTATAACAGTTTGAACACGAGTGTTAGCGAGTTCTCCTATCATACGAGTTTTTCAATTACCCTTTTCGCAAGTGTACTACTATTTTTTTACTTGCTGTCATAGGTGAAAACAATATCAATATCTTACAGTTAATTTTTATAATTTTGCATTTATGATGTGATTATGATAAAAATAATAAAATTTCATGCAGAAAGTATTAGCGATAGTGAAAGTGAGTTTATTTGCACCTCGTCGGACATTTTAGGGCAATTGTGAAGCTGAACTTAGTTTTGACCTTCCAGTAATAATACTCATTACAGAGATTACTACAAATAAATTGTTTTAAGTATGAAAAATATACTTTTTGAAAAAGTTACACTAAAGCTAGATCCTTCCCAATTATAAGTTCCACATGACACCGGCTACCATATCAAAAAGTTTCGTCTATGTGCCTTTCATACGTGATGTTTTTGCTGGCTCCCAGTCTATCAACTGTTTTTACTTCACCGACCTATGTAACAAAGGGAAGTATTGTAATCGTTATTTTTTGACAGTTCGAGATTTTGGTGAATCTTCACGTTTTAGACCCTACTGAACCCAAAAAACATAATTTAAAAAAAAACTCGGTCTGTTAGTCTGTCGGTCTGCGGGTCTGTCTGGATGTTGCATAACTTAAAAACGCGTTGGAATTTGGGACTGAAATTTTATATTTAAGATCTTGAGCCAAAATCTGACTTTAAATTCGTTAATGAGCTTTATTCAACCAGTGGTACCAACTTTATAAACATAACTTTTATTTTTATCAAAATACTATCGTGTGTGGTATCAAATTAAAGAATTCTAGTAGAAAAACAAAAATAACATTAAACGATCGTCAATTGTTTTTTAAATATAAATTATTCAAATTATATCGAGTTTTGTGTCAATTTAAAGCGCTTGGGGAGATAAGTTTAGTAAAAATGTAAAAAATGACATTTATGCGATTGTCAATTATTTATAAAAAAAAAATATTTAAACTTTTTTTATTCAACCAGTGGTACCAACTTTATAAACATAACTTATTTTATTTTTATGAAAATACTATCGTGTGTGGTATCAAATTAAAGCTCTCGGGAAAATAATTCTATTAGAAAGATAAAAATAACATTTAACCGATCGTCAATTTTTTTAAATACATTATTCAAATTATACCGAGTTTGATGTCAATTTAAAGCTCTCGGGGAGACGAGTTTAGTAAAAATATAAAAAATGACATTTATGCGATATTCAATCAAGTTGGTATCAACTTAAATAGTTTGGGAAAAAAGATAAATTTATTTAAATTTTGCTGAATAAAGCATAAAATTAAAGGCGTTACGAAATAAGTTATTAAAACTTATATTCGGGGAAGTACTGTGATGGATACAGCAGATTTTTCCTAAATGGAACGAGATATAGTTTGTGAGATAAATGAAGTCTGAAAAAAATCATCTGTATTATGTATTATGAACTAATAAAAAACGGCGTATATATTTCTTTGTTGTACTTGCATTGTCTAATGGTATGCAATAAATATGGATTGAAACACGTATGTCTTTCAAAAATTCATATTGTTTCGAGTTAGTTAATATGCATAGCAAAGCATGCTCGTTCCACTCAACAGTTCAGTTGTTATTATTGAATATAACAATATGGGCGGTGCTTAAATCTTACTTTGTACTGTTTCACGATGACCTTTTTCATACTTCTTTCATCTCAAAAACTATACCAATATAAGATCCTGAAAATTGGAAGTCAAGATCTTAATCCGGACAGAAATGTTATCGCTTTAAATACTTTAAGTACAATAAAATATACAGGCGAATTATAACATGAATCGACTATATTATTCAAAGATTCTCTTTGAGTTATTCGCCGATTTCCATATAAAAAATTTTCAAACAAACTTTTTCAACGTTTTTGGCACAGATTGCATCAATCAAAAATATACCTCAATGTCAAATACATTTGAAAGTGCAATAAATAATTTAGTTTTAAGTGGTTTTTTTTTTAAATTAAGTTCGCTCATAAAACGAATTCTGAATATATTGCGATTATAATGACGGATTAGTGTGTGCTGCATATAAATGTGGAATGAATATTTGTTAAATATATATAACGCAGATATTGGATTCATCCCATAGATGGAAATAGGTCTATACAGGGAGCAGGGGCGGATACGAGGTTTAATGCCGGCCCGGGACAATAGTAAAAGACCGGCCCCAACCAATATTAATCGCTATTTGAAAATTATCCATTTTCAATTAGATGTCGTTATAAAAAGGTTTTTGTCAAGCTAAAATTGATGATTGTTGTTGTTGAGCTAGCTTGAGTCATACAGTTACTAGTTATTACCGAATAAATATGGGTAATTCCATGTCAAATTTGCCAAAATTTTGGTGACCTCTCCCGATCCGTTCGAAATCTCGTATACTTATTCATTTTCGTCTAAAACCAAGGAGAATTAACTTTACTTGTCCATATGTAGTAATTTTCGGTTGATATTTAACATATTGACATTTTTTAACAGTTCTTGGTCCACTTTACAGAGCGCTTGTAAAGAAAATTGCAAAAACTGATAGAATAGATCTTAATCTTTATAAATTGCACGCTAAAGACGTATTGTCAAGTAATAACGGCGAAATACGAGGTCAAAGGTCAAAATTACCTACCTCTTTTTTTCAAAATTCATTTCTCAAATACATATTCCCAGATTTGGCTTGAATTTGGGGAAATTGTAGAGGAAGAATTGAATTTTATCGTTCAAAAATTTTCAGGATGACGGTATTTTCATAGGTACTCGACGTGATCCAACACATCTATGTGTTATAAACGATCTGTACAAAATCAACACCTATCAAATAAACTTGTTTAGTGTCGAAAAGTAGATATATTGTACAAATTACAAGGCGCCACACTCAATTCTAGCGATTTTGTCTAATTTAGAAGATATATGTACCTAACCATCAAATACATAAAATTATGAATTATTGCTGAATTTTTGTTGGATCCCATCGAGTACCTAAAAATGAAAATTCAAAGTCGTATAACTTTTTTAAATCTCAAAATCCCATCCGAATTCAAGCCAAATCTGGGAATATGTATTTGAGAAATGAATTTTTGAAAAAAAAGAGATAATACGTTTTTAGCGTGCAATTTATAAAGATTAAGATCTATTATATAAAAAAAAAATCAGCATTAATCGGAGCATTTGTATCAGTTTTTCGCAATTTTCTTTGCAAGTGCTCTGTAGTGTGTACCAAGAACTGTTAAATGTCAATATGTTAAATATCAACCGAAAATGACTACATATGGACAAGTAAAGTTATTTCTCCTTGGTTTTAGATGAAAATGAATAAATATACGAGATTTCGAACGAATCGGGAGGGGTCGCCAAAATTTTGGCAAATTTGACATGGAATTACCCATATAGAAAATGTTTAAATTTAATTTTAAGTACTCAAAATGGCATAATAATAATATTTATTATTATTTCGGCCCAATTTTAAGGCCCGGCCCACCGGGCATTTGCCCGGTTGCCCGGTGGTCGTATCCGCCCCTGACAGGGAGACTAGGAACATATTCAAGAAATGAGATGAAACGATCCCGAGATGTTCTTAAATCACAATTTATATATTTATATTATACTTTCATTTGTCGGGCCATGTACTTAAAAAAATAAAATAAAAATACAGCCAACATCTTAAGGCAAGGTTTATAGGAAAAACAGGTTGCACCGAATCTGCCCAGTCAATCACAACCTTGATGCGAATACGTCATAGGATTCCGAAGTAAGACATATTATGTATCATGATATAAATAAGAAGGCGGTTGTTTTGTTTTTGTTCTAACAGACGTCATTCTGGAAAACTGTGACGTAATCATCAGTATGTTTTCCTAACAACGAAAACTTACGGCGCAACTTGTCTGTTCTATAAACTTTGATCTGAAGGAGCTAAATTAGTCCTAACAATGCGGTATTTACAACTAGAACATTCAAATAATATAATATATAACTGATTAGTATAGGACGAGCAAAAGGTAAATATTACCATTGCCAGTTTGGAGATTCTGCTGAACCTGTTCGAAGTTTTAGAGAGGCTACGTTTTAGTGGGGCGATGTCCTGATCCCACAATTGCTGCAAACATATAAAATGCACACAAACTAAAACATAAGAACTATGTTAAGCATTATTAATTCATTTTATTTCAAACCATGCAAGAAAAAAGTACCTACAGAAAAACATATTTTTTCTATGATCGTACGTAAAGAGAGTCATTATTTTTTATAGACTGTAAAGAAGGAAGAAGGACGAATGTGTAATATTATTTTTCGAGTGGCTAAACGAGAAAAACAACCACTCGAGTAATAAAAAATATCTTTACAGCCGAGATATATTATACCTATTATATTTTTTATGAAATCGCAAAATTATTTTAAATTTGTAACATTCAAGTTGTCACCATTTTAAAGCAGCCATCTTGAATTTCAACTTATCGATTTTGTATTGTAATTAACAACCCCATAAATCCAATTGTACTAAATATCATGAAAATCTACCTCGTGAATAAATTTCTATAAAGCATCCAACAGACGATCGACGCCATTTTGATAAAACGGCTCCTCTGGCTGTCTACACCAGTGTTCTTCAACAACCGGCCAGCGGCCCGGTATTCAACCTTTTGCAAATCAAAAATTTAAAAAAATTACGATTTTAAATGAACAAGATAATTAGGAGGAGGAGAAGCATCATAAATAAATACCCAGTACAATTATAATGTATTATGTACTACAGCTACATGAATTAAACGTGATATATTAATTATATTTGTTGAATCTGGTTGAATCTGATTTGTATTAGGTTTAATTTGATTTGCATTAGGTTTAATTTGATTAGCAAAAAGTTGAATTGGGAGTGCAAACGCTGTACGCTGTTAATGCAGCGCCTCGTCTCTTCGAAACAACTCTGCAGCCTCGTATATTATATCAAAGAAGCAACAGCAGATGTCGCACTAAAAAATTGTAATTGCATATACCTATATAATAAAAATAAATAAAATACATCTTTATTGGTTGTTATTTGTCTTGGCTTTCACCCGGTCCGTGAAATATTTATCCTATTTTCACCGGTCCGCAGGTGCAAAAAGGTTGAAGAACACTGGTCTACTCTACACAACATTCCAGAGTAGCTCTCCTTCCTAAATAGTTTGTACAGACCAAAAGTACATACGTGCAAAATATTTTTTTTTAAAGTGCACATTTTGCCATGTACTGCTTGTACTTATTATGAAATTCACGATGGCATGCAAATTAATGTGCAAATGGCGTATACTTGCATGGAACTGAAACTTATATTTTTAATCCTATAAACCTAATGTCATCTCTAAAACATTGGTAAAAATACAAATTTTATTTTAAAAAAATTATGTTTTTTAGTTAATTTTGCTGTGACGTCACTATTTTGTGACATATGGCAGCTTTCTACGTCACACCACATATTAATCAATTTTCATTAATTATTTTTGGGCTAGTTAATAAAAAATTTGTGAAAATAAAAAATACGGACCCCAAGTTTTTCTCTTTTTAAAAAATATTCAATAAAAAAAATCATGCAAGTAGCCCATTAGGTATTAGAGGGTTCCATCGTAGATAAAAATTTAAATGTAGGTACTTACGCCGTATATTATGCTTTAAATTTTTATATTGTACAGTAGGTACATAAAAACAACAGCAAAAATTATTTTAAAAATATAATAACAATTACTTACTAATAAATACTAACAAATAAACTAAAATATACAGTAATTTTGATTTTCTAGCAATTTAGTGTTTATTTAAAAAATAAAACAATCTTAACTAAACTTACCACAGTCTGGAAAAACGAATGATTAAGGGCATCATCTATAGAGATTCGTTGTGTCGGATCTACCACTAGTAATTTGCGGATCAAATCTTTCGGTGCATCTGTATTCAAAAATCATCACAGTAAAATAGTACTTTGTGCACCTAGGGAGGGAAGCGTGCTATTACTATTATTAGCGGGCGAGGGCGCCGGCTTCGCCCAAGGTAGTAATAGCCTTCCCTCCCGTGGATCACACATTATTTTACGTCACGAGGGTGTGTGCGTAAAGGGGTCATTAACATGTTCATCGAGGGTCGGAATCAGTCTCCGAATCATTTCTAATTGATAATCAAATAGGAAGGAAAACACTGTTTTCCGCCCGCGCGGGAGGGAAAACTCGCTTCCCTTCTTTCATTAACGGGAGGAAAACATTGCTTTCCTCTCCCGAGTGACGTAAAATTTGTTCTTAATTTTTCATAATAATTACCAGAACTGGGCAGAGTACCGGTTAAATGTATTCAGGAGTACTGACGTTTAAGTACTAGTGAATGGTACTTGTGACCATTGCATTCTGAGGACAGAAATTTAACACAAAATTTTAAAGAAGTAATTAAAATATATTTTTGTGATTTTCAAAATATGTTTAAGTTTTTCCTAAACTGGCGTCTTAAAATGTCTATTATTAAATTATTATTATAGAAAAATAAGTTTAGAATCGAATACTGAAATCCCGAATTCGAAATTATTATCCGTTATAAATTACAGTAGTTTTTGTGTAATATGAGAAAAAATCATGATTTAATCAAATCGACTTAGATTGTTAGAATTATAAAAATATTTATTTACTATTTTTTCTAGAACTGTATGTATATCGTAAAAACAAAAGAGACTATCTTGAAGGAAATTTTATGCTCATTCTGCTTAGTATTAATTTGTCATTTTTGCTTAAAATGAATCATTTTCGAGATAATTGCAAAAAACAGGAGAAAGGTCGTCTTGTTTCACCATTTTGTCAAGATGGTGGACCTTAGCACAAGGCGGATCGATGGGGACTTTTAGTATGTTAGTTGGGAAGTCAATTACAACATTCCTATGAAAAAAAAATTATCTTTGAATTTTGTCGCCGACAGATGCTAGTCGCCTGGACTAGTAGGAGTGAGTAAAAGTAGATTTAAAAAACATCGTTTAAAGATTTAAAGATCTGAACAGAGTACAACTACAAAGAAAACGAAAATTACTATTACATACTATACTTATAATATTATTCAAAACATTTGTAAGTGAATACAATATTTGCCAACTTTTGTTTAGTTTTATTACTTATTTACATTGCAATATTGCAATGCCTGGTAAATTCTGCAGGACTATCTAACTTGAGATATTCAGCTATATTTGACATATTTTACCGTATGTATTGAAATTGATGTCAACTGGCCAACTGGCGAATTAATGCATTTACCAGCATGGCATGTTAAAAAAAAACGTTTATCTACGACAATAGAATAATGTATTCATTATATACGTGATAGTAGTATAATAAACCCCACGATAAGGACACATTATGAATTCATTATTTAACACTATTAAATATTGAGTACCTACTTTATTCTTCTGAACTGTCAAACTGCCATCACACCTGTTTTATTATTAGTATTACATTAAGTTATCATTTTATGACGTTGTAAAAGCAGAAACAATAAAAATAATTAAATAAATAATAAAAATTTGTAAAACGCTGTATATGACGAGCCCATAATAGTTCTAAATTACTCGGATGAATTGTCAATTATTGTCATCACACCAAAGTTTGAGGTTAGGTTGATATGAATACAAATTTGTAAAGAAATGTTGCTTTATTTAAAAAGTCGTAGATAAAAAAGATTTAAAGAAGTACCTATTCTAACAAAAGTGAGTAATTTGTTGTACTTTGAAATACTTTTATTTGGTACTTTGCCCAGCTCTGCCTAGTTACCGGTAAATAATGTTATAAATGGCTATTTTCTTCTGCGTTTTTCTCGAAAATTAACAAGTCGACTATGGACTCATATCGTGTAGTTTTTAATTATGGACAAGTCTTGTATTGGGATATTGCATTACTAAGAAATGGCACTGTTCACCTATGTAAAATACTGAACAACGGTGCACTTTACTTTGGCTTCCATAAGCATAACATTGCAGTGTGTATTATTTTGTTGTTTTTTTCTTCTGTATGTAGTTTTCATTAAGTGTATGCTACTAATTTTGATAGAATATTGTATGATGTTTTCTATTGTTGTAGTTTTGGTAGTAAATTTGTTTTTATTTTGCATATTAAGTACATTGTTCAGCAAGTGATTGTTAGATTATCTCACTGAACTATATAAAATAACGGGAAGGACGATCTCCATAAGACATGTATATTTAAAACGCTTCCACCATGGAGTCCTCCATTTTGGATATATTGGCAGCACTGCTAACCCCATAATTAGTGTCTTTTATTTTTTATGTTGCCTAAAGTTAGTGACTTCTGTAACGATACGTCACGTTGGGTCGTCGACAACCGTTTTTATTTTGTATTTTTGTCGTTCGGTTTGTTCGTCTTTTTCAGTGTTTTTGATTTATCCTTTTTTGGTTTACTATGTTCTATTTTAGTATATTTTATTTAAAATGCCCGCCATTATATCAGCAATACAAGCAACCGCTAAAATGAAAGACACTAGATTAAAATGAAAGACACTAGATATGGGGTTAGCAGTGCAACCATTTTATCCAAAATGGAGGGCTCCATGCTGGAAGTACATCTCTGTGGTGATCGTCCTTCCCGTTATTTTATATGGTTCAGTGGATTATCTACATAATTTAATCTTGCTTAGTGTAGTATTTAATAATAGTTGTATATTAACGTCAATATTAGTTCCACTAACATTTATATTCATTTTAGTTTATATTTAATGTATTAATTCTATTATCTTTCTTGTTTAGTTGTGTACAAAATACCTACAATAACTATTTTATCATATAAAGTATATAATAAATAGCAAGTTAATTTATATTTATATTTACACAACAACCAATGAACTATTATGAACAAATTTTAAACTCAATATTTTTCGAAATATTTACAAATGTTAAATAAAATTACTTTGTCACTTAGTGTCCATACAACAACGTGCAAATCACTCACACGTGCACCGTTGTCTTAGTATAAAATTTCACCACTAGGTTCGCATTCTTATTGAAATATTTCAATTAACAACTTTTCAACTTTCATCTTAAATCAATAGGTAAGTAATAACAGTGAAATTTGAAAAATAACTTTGTTTCTCCTATAGAACAGATTTCGAGTAGACACCCGGTAAACATTTTAGCAAAAGTATCAAAATGGAACCGAAAAACAAGCTTATATATTGAAAATTTTAAGCATAATAAAACTACTTCCCTTTTAAATGCAGGGTGTATTTTGTAAAGCAACCAATACTTTTTTCGGGCTTACTAATTAAATTACAGAAAAAAGAGACCATGGGCTTATACATTATGGGGGACATAATTATATGGAGTTAAAATAAAAATATAGGGGGAGGGCGGCTGGGACACGAAAAATATGTTTTCTTTAAATGGGAAGGTATACTTTTCATTACAGAAATGGATAGCCCTCATTATGCCCTTTACAACGATATATTATTTTCTAAATCTAAATTTTTTTTATAAAAAAAACTATATTTTATATTTAAATTAAATCTTAACTCAGGTAGGCTGCGAAATAAAACTGTCTAAAATAAAAAATATTTAGCAAATTCAACAAGTAATCACGCGATGTTAATCAGTAATAGCTTTGTTTCGCAGCCTACCTGTGTTAAGAATTTGTAATGACCTTATATTAAATATGTTAATATTTTTTAAAAATATTTTTACTTTATTTTTAACTTTAGGTATAGGAAATGATATATCGTTGAAAAGGGTATAATTAGGGCTATCCATTTCTGTAAAGAAAAGTACCTGTTCCCATTTAAAGAAAATATAATTTTCAACTCCCGCCGCCGCCGTCCACCAATATTTTTATTTTATCCCCACATACAATTATGTTCCCCTCCTTACTTATAAGCCCATGTATCTTTTTTCTCTAAATTAATTAATTAGCCTAAAAAACGGTTGGTTGGTTGTTTTAAAAAATACAGCCTGTATAAGTAACGTTAGATAGAAAAGAACAAAAAGGAAGCACATAATTTGTTTTTAAATCCATATGACGCGAATGACATTCATATTAATCTAGTAGGTATTAGAAACGTGTACTTCCATCAAGCACGACTACGTGTCACGAAATTTATGGCAAAAACATTTAGAAATTTAAGTATAACAAGTAGGTATATTACCTGAGATATCAATCCACTCGGGAGAAGTAAATGAATATTTGCCCTCCATAATATTTCTTAACATGATCATCTGTTTCCGGTGCCAAAATGGCGGACAACCAACCAATCTACAAATGAAAAATTAAACGTTATATAAGATACAGTTTCTCTCTTGTCTTTCATGCCCTGTTCAGACATACATAGATATAGGACACATTCATTCTGTTTTGGAGGGTTTAGAAGTTTTAATGATTTTTCCGCTTCATTGGCTCGAATAATTTGTTTCTTTCCTGAAAAATGTTCTACTTTGTTCTTGAATTCGACGAATTTCTTAGTACCTACTTAAAAAAAATAGGTTTATTCGAGAATGTCAAAATGTATTTATTATCATCAATTTATTGATAACGGTATTATTGGGTCCTAAACATCTGAATGTACTAACTCTTAACATTTTTGTCTTGATGTTTTACTACTGGGAAAGTAGTATTTATTTTCTACATTATTATTCTTCAAATTAATTTTACTTTGCTGCAACATTGCTAAGCAGATCATTTACATATAAATGTAAATGTATTTTATGCCATTTAATTAATGTTTCATCATTTTCATTATCACTGAACCTAATATTCTCAGTTTTATGTCCAAGTCTTTATGCCATTTAATAAACGGTTCATCATTTGCATTAGTACTGAACCTAATATTCTCAGTTTTATGTCCAAGTCTTTTATGCCATTTAATTAATGTTTCATCATTTTCATTATCCTGAACCTAATATTCTCAGTTTTATGTACAGCATCTAAACCGAACAAATGATGCTTAAAAAATGTTCCTAGCAATCAACTTTCTTTCTGGAATTGGTCTAAATATTTTTGCCCTCTCATTTTTGAAGACTACTGTATGCGCCTTTTCTAATAATTTTTTGACTGATAACTTTGATACTACAGTTTGTACGTATAAAACGTCATTTATTTGACATTTTACATTTTATGATTGACTGACTTATAAATGTCAATTATTCCTATACCTTCTGCTAATGTTTATAATGCATTTAAAACATTTAATTTTTCTTTATCTGCTAACATATGACGTCTGGCAATGAATCGATGAATCATAGTTTTTTTGTTAGAAATTTCTTCTGTTAACTTTTCTTCAAGTAGTTTATCTTCTTCTATTTTTAAATTCCTTTTTTCTTCGTTACTTTCACAAAACGATGACTTCTTTTTATTCACATCATTCTTCGTTTCTTTATAATCCTGCTGATTTGTGACAAGAAATGACATCTTTTTTATTTTATTAATTTGACTGCGAAATCTACTACAAGATTTGAAGCAAAATATAAATCAACCCATACAAATGAAGATAACCAGTCTAGCATTTATCTTCTTAAGAAATGGGAACATGGCAGATTAAAACATGTAGATATTAGATATAATTTTGTAAAAGACATATACAGGTGTCCTATAAACTGTTAAGCATGGGGATCTCGGGAACCATAAGAGATACGAAGTTGGTTAAATTAGACAAAAGTTGTCCCTTTAGGGAACCAACTTGGAAATGTTTTTGTTTTCCCACAAAAATGCATAGGTGACTAGATATACGCAAAATGTAAATTTTGCCAATTTCGTTTTTCACCTATATCTTTTTTGTTTGAATTAGTACAAGTTTCTAATTTGCACGTTCTAGAGGCAATTTTTAACGATGAATTCACAGCATTCCTGAATTTTTTTTATCTCCTACAGATTTCGAGAAATTCAAACCAAATTCAAATTTTCATATGGAGCTTATAGTTGGCTATGACCCGTCTTAATAGATATTTTGTTTCTCTTTCCAATTATATAAAACACAAGTACATTGAAATCAGAATAAAGGCAGAAATTACATAACCATTATTTTTTAAATTGTTTTTATCAAGAAAGACAACGAGTATCGATAAAATAATAATAATTGTTATTATAACACATTGGATTCCTAAAAATTTAATTAGAATAATCCGCTCCTTTAATAAAAAATCACCCAAACAAATGGCAAGTGAATATCCATTTTTTCGATTATGAACTGAATTTTGAAAGCTCCTATCTCGGATTTTTAAGTGCGGTTTACGCCATTCCTCGTAGTTTAGTTAGCATAATTTGATACTTTTTAGAAAAATCAATATTCGTAGCCTCCCTTTAAAAACAGTTAAAAAATATTATTATGTAATTTCTGCCTTCATATTAATTTCAATGCACTTGTGTTTTATATCGAAAAGATAAAAATCTGCTGTGCGCCACAGTACTGCCCCGACTATAAGTTTTAATAATTTACTTTCGTTTCGTTTTATGCTTTATTCAGCAAAATTTAAATAAAATTATCTTTTTTCCCAAACTATACTGGTGGAAAAAAATTAAACACTTGAAATTCGTAAAAATTTCGACCATTTTCAAACCGCCATAACTCGGCGTATTTTGAATCGATTTCGATGATTCTTTGCGGACGAAAAATTTTGAAGTGTCTACTTTAAAGTCATGCATGCGAACTTAAGCCCAATCCCTTCCGCCCCCCTCTAGCACCACTGTAAAAAAAATGTTTTTAATTTTAAAAATATCCAACTTTGACGATGTGTACGGAGCTGAATTTTTTTTGACTTGATCCACCAAAAGGGCACTAAAATTTGTTCAATTCCCTGTGCAAGACTCAAAGAACGAAGTTCCTACGATGATTTGGCACAAAGTTATGGGTGTTTAAAAAGTGCATTTTTAGGTTTTGCGCACATAACTCAGCGACTTTTCAACCAAATTAGACGATTCTTTCGGGAAAAAACCCATTGTGCCTGTACTTTAAGGGGGTAAACACAGATTAGGATGATCTCTTTTCGTACCCTTCAAAACTCAAACAAAAAAAACACGTCCAACTTTGGTGATGTGTACCGAGTTGGAAAAAATTTGTCGACTCGATCCACCAAAAGGGCATTGAAATTTGTTCAATTACCTGCGCAGGACACAAAAAAAGGAAGTTCCTGCGACGATTTGGCACAAAGTGAAAAAAAAAAACAATTTCGTCGAAAAACTTTCGACTTATGAGTCAAAAAACCACAAAATGCACTTTTTTCAAACGCCCATAACTTTGTGTGAGCGCGTACCTACGTATACTGTCTAAAATGTCAAACTTTACGATGGCGAGATCAGATCGCACCTAGCAACACCAGTATTGCCAATTCTTAATACATAAATAGCAACCCTCATACTACATTACTTACGTTCAATACTAAGTAACCATTTTGGTTAAAGTTAATAATATTGTCGTTAAATACAAGGTAAAAACCGGGAACATACAATATTATTCTATTAAATACATTGACAGTTAACAACAATAAATTTATTTGTTTTTGTGATCAAAACAAAATGGCGGCCTACGATTCAAATAGTGGAATAGCCTAAAATCTAGCTGGAAAGACACTTAACAAAAGATTTCGCCTTAATCGGTTCAGCCTTATTCATACATTGTTACACAAAAATTCTCATTCATCCATAAATTTTAAAGATAATTCAGAAAAACAATTCCGAACTTCAAGAAACTACCACTTCCGGATTCACGATTAACACCAAAATCTAATCAGATGTAATCTAGGGTTTCAAAATGTTTAATTTTTTTAATTCAGTTATTTAAGTTATCGTACCTCCTTTCGTTCATACACAATATCTCAAATTTCACTATCGAATTTTTAGCATGATTAGAATACCTCTCTTTATAGTCTAAATGACGAGAGGTAAAAAAGAACAAAACGTGCAATTCATTCTCAATTACAAAAAATCTAAAACTAAAAAGTATTTGGACCTTACAACACACACAAATTTAAATCTAATTTGAAACATACTTACAATGTATACATAATGACTCCGCACGCCCATCTGCAAAATTGCAAAAACATGTATGAAATAAAAATCCACATTTCGTACGTGTTGCACATAATACTATATTTCATAACAATTTGGTATCGAAAGTAGAAATATTGTGCGAGTGTGAAGTTTGACGAACACGATGCAACCAAGTGAGCCAACACACGAGCAATACGATATTACTTTCGAGTAAATTATAAACGATATTTTGTAGAAGACCACAAAAATTTCCATAATTCGGAGCACTTATAGAAAAAAGTCTCATTTATACAGGAAAAATAAATTTGAGTGTAGTTTGGCGACAAATTTTAATCACGCAAAATTTATTTCACATTTGAACAACAAATAAAAAATAAGAATGATTATCTTTGTCAATATTAAGTGAAGTTGACAATTATTATATATGGATATATAACAATTTAAACTCAGAAATTATAATCTTCTAACATGTAACATTTTGTTAGAAATAACTGGAAGAAAATATTATCAACAATACTTAAAGACAAGCGTCAATAAGATGCGCATTGTTAGAAAAAGCGTTCGCGGTTCGGACAATAAATTAATAACGTTTTATGACATAAAAATGATATTCAAGCATTTTGCTATATGATGTTGTTAATTTCACAGTGACATTTGAATCTAATTTTTCACATTTTTGGTGAATAATTGATGTTAATAAAAGTAATTAATAAAATAATAAGAATATAAAACTTGACATCACGCGCTAGAAAGAGATGATACACTATAACGAAATAAAAGTCGAAAGTACAAACAAAACTGTGTTATCATGGTTACCGTTCGCCATCTTGATTTGTCTGTCACTTTATATGAGGTGGGTTTGTGTTGTGATCTTAGTTGAATAGTTAAAATAATGAGTTAAACATTTTCCATACAACTTTTATAATAATTTGTATCACAAATCACTGTTTAAAGCACATACACACATTTCATTTTGAAACTGTCAACTTGACAGCTCTTTGTTTGTATTTGTTTTTGAAAACAAGGATGGACGAACATAGGAGAAATTGCAACAAGGAGAAAAAAATCCGATGTGGCCAACACATGACCTCTCGCCACACTCTACTATTATACTAAGTGTGTATGAAGGTACTTACTCACAAATATACCATTGTAGAAGAAAATTCGGGAATTGTAGTTTCTATAATATTATTAAAGTTTATTATGACCTTATAAATATTAAATGACATTTCATATTTTCCATTTCAATTTATCAAAAAGTTAAAAATTTATATGATATTAACACTCAAATATTTTATTTTGTTTTTATAGGTAGGCAGATAAATCAAAATTGTAACAAATTTGTCGAATTTTTAACTTCTTGTAATTGGAAAATGCTGCTAGATAGAAACAACGTTTTGAATAGGTACATATTGTAGACAGTAACATTTAGTATACAATGTTATTTAAAAAATTCCATTTAATCCAAAAAATTTTGAGGATATTCCAGAAAAACTCTTCAGATCTTCAAGAAACTACCACTTCCGGTTGCACGATCAACACCAAAATCTAATCAGATCTAATCTAGTGTGTCAGAATATTGTATACAAAATTTCAAATTTTTTTATGCAGTGGTATTTGAGTTATCGTACCTCCAACATCTATCCTGACACACATACACAGACATCATCGCGAAATTATCGAAATTGTGTTCTAGGGACCTCAAAACGTGCTTATCCATTGAAAACTCACTATCGAAATTTTAGCATGATTACAGTACCTCTCTTACTAGATATGAGTGGCGAGAGGTAAAAAACGGGTGGAACTTGTTCATTCGCAGAACACAGCAGATCACAAAAAAAACACAATTTAAATTTAGAAGAAACCAAAATTTTACACACAGAACAAAATTTACATAAAAGACTCTAGAGATGTTATACATAAACTCAGACAAAAACATGTAAACTTAAAAACAGACACAATGAATTTGAGTAACTTATACAATCATATTTTGAAATCAAATTCAAAAATTAAGTAGTTTACGCATTTCTAGCTTTCTTTGTATGAGTAGTGTTAACGTTTCTAGTCATTTTTCTGTGATACATAGTTTAAGTAACATGTGTAAAATTTCTAGTAATTATTGTGATCTTGATGTAATTAATAATATGACTTAGTCAGTTCTTCCATGTTGTGTGCTGAGTATGTCACGTTTTTATGTGATTTTAAATTATTACTTTATGTTTTAATGTTAATTTTAATATGTTACACTATACAAAAAATGTTTTGACTTTCACGTAAGTTTTCAATAATTGTGTATTTTCGTAATTTTGCAGTTTTTTATCAATTTTTCTGTATTTTAATTGTAGCTCCTGATATGACCCAGGTGGGGTGTGAAACCGGTTGAGGTTGAAATAAAGCAAATAAAATTGACTGAATTTCCAGTAATTGTTTTTATAAAATTTAGAGCCACAGTCAAGAAATTTCATTTTTGTAATATGAAATTTTATAAATTATTTCTCTTATTCTATGTTTTAATGTCTAATTTCCATGTATTATTTGAAGAATACATATTTTAGGATTTTCGTCGTCCACAAACCAGAAATAAAAGAGTAAATCAAATTTTTATTGTTGTAAATAATTAATAATAATATATTTAATAATATTAATACCGAATATTTTGTTTATTTACTTTAAGAGCGTTTTCACACGAAGCAATATATTGCGAACGATAAACAATCGCGATATTGCTTTACACCCAAAACACATACTTTTAAATGAGACGCTTTCACACGGGGCGATACAATAAAAAGTATGGTAGCGCCGACGCGATATCGCGTCTACAGGCAATATGTTCTTCACTTATAGCGCAATAATTTATTGCTGCGATTCTAGTGACCAATACAAGTTTATGTCTATTTTCACACGACAAGCGATATATGGTAGCAATTTTTTTGTCAATGTAGGCAGCGTTGCAATTTTTGTTGTATAGGGTAGATCATGGTTATAGGGATGTACACAACAGACGAAACTATACGCTACTGTCTGTTCAATATTACATTATATTATACAAATTATAATATAAGTCATAAATCATATAATATAATATAAAATATAATCATGGTATTCGTTAATCTGGCAACACAGCATATTTTTATTTTATTCGCAGAAGTTTATGGTAGACAATTATTGCTCTGTGTGCAAACCTTCTTACCATAAATCGTCGGCGATATATTGTATTGCTATCGCGCCGTGTGAAAACGCCCTAAATCAGAGATTTAAAATATTGTTGTACTGAAAAATGTAAACTAAATAGTTTTGTGCAAATAACTCAAAAACTGTACAATTTATGAAGTTATTTGTGCAAGGGACCTTTCTGTTAGAAAATTAAATTTACTAACTATTGTTTCATTAAAATTGGTCAAATGGTTCTAGAGATATTCAAATATAATGCAAGAAAGACAGCACTCGGAAGACGTCATCACAGGGGGGCGAGGGAGGTGCCTCTCGGTTGATTTTCATAGCTCTTGAACTATATAAGAACTATTGCCACAGTTGTTGACGCTAACAGCGTGCACTACTACGCCATGACGCTGTCATTAGGGTTCAAAATTTCAAATTTTTTCGTCATAGTCACCATGATACGGATAAAATTAATCAAAATTTTCTTAAAGCCTAGACACTGTTTAATAACCAGTATAAGTTCAATCGTCTGTAAAAATATTAACTTTGGTAAAAGTAAATTGCGCATAAATTAATTACATCACGTTCACGACCAGGGTTGGCAAAAATCAAGATTAAAAAAAAAATCAAAAATCATAGATTTTTTTGAATTAATCATGATTTTTTTGAGTTTTTAAATTTTCTTTAATTATAGCACTAAATATAGTTAAAGTAATTATTATTTAACCATTTATATGAAAAATTCCTTTAAAAAATATGTAGTTTGGATTATTATTGCACATTTCAGATTTTACACGAATTTCTTAAACTATACGCTCGACTTAGAATTCCATTGAATGGATTTTGTTTTTTGTTTCATATTATTTCATTTAATAAATACATATTGAAATTGAATTAATACACTTGTTTTGTTCTGTACCAGAAATATAATTAAATTAAGACAAAATTTAAAAAAAAAATCAAAAAATGATTTAAATCAATGATTTTTTTTAAATCACTTTGATTTAAATTATTTTTCCGTTGATCGTTCATTAATAAGTATCATTAATGTAAAAAAATCAAACATTTGTGACAGCTATAAATGCATGATTTTTTATTAATCAACGATTTATTGGATGCGTTCAATACACATAATATTGTATTATATTGACCAGCTCTGAGTTTTACCAAAATACAAAACAGAATTAAAAGAAATTATTTTCACACTTCTAGGTAAATGATATTTACGTAGAATTGCTTTAAAATGAATATAAAAATAATAAACAGTTGATTGTTGTCAGCCTTTGGTAACTTAGATTGCAGGCGCTCGGCCTTTATGCATAGTACTCAATTACAGTCAATAGATGGCAGCCATAAATGATAACAAAATTATCTACTTTATCAACTTATTCAAACAATGTGTCCGTTATTTTTCTAATTTGATTTCATTGTTGAAAACATAGGTTGAAAATGTCGAAAAATAATATAAAGTGTTGTATTCCGGAATGTAGAATTCCAGGTAAGTAATAATTGTTATTATTAATTATTTATCTATGTAGATAATATGCTGGCTAAGTTTTCTATGTAGAAAACGAAAAAATTATATAATTTTTCGGATTGCAACTATTTTTGTTCTTAATATAATATGCTCTTCAAAATCTTTACTTTATCAGCTATTTGTAGTACGCAAAATAATTCTTGGCGGATTCAAGGCCAATTACCGCTTCCATTTAAATTATAAGTGTATAATATTTTATCTTCCGTTTTATTGAAATGGTTATTTTCAAGTATAACTGTACATAGATTTCCTAATCCAGCGAATAAACGTGAAATGTTTGATCGTTGGTTAGATATTATTAATATAACTTCGTTGCGTGAAATGGAACCGGAGAAGGTTTACAAGCAAAAGCGCATTTGTACTGTGCATTTTGATTCATCACTGAAAAGTCCTGGAAATCCAAGATTACACTTTGGTACTATTCCATCACTAAATCTTCCAGGTACTTACTTATTTTTTGTTTTTCTTTTCACTGTTAATCAAAAGTTAAATGGGGGTACTAATAAAAACCGGCTATGTCCAATTTTTTTTTAAGTGAGATTTTTATGCCATATTATAAATATGCATCTATCTGTAACCTTTATACTTTTCAAAACCGATCATAAGTCATATAAATTTCCAAAATATATGGTCATATAACTAAATCCACACCAATCATGTTTGAATCACAAGTGGCTAAATCCACATTAAAGAATCTATACCGCTTGTCTTTTAACAGTACAGTACTAAAAATTAGAACTGTTTCTGTAATTTGTATTTTAATTTATAATTATATTGGTTATCTCTAATACAGGTCAATTGGAAGTAATCCCAGATGTTTCAAGTGATTTAACTGGTACTACAGAGAATGCTACAACTGGAATATTAGAAAATGCAGTTCAGATTTCAGGTAAATATCAAATTTTGGTTAAATATGTTTTTGTTATACTTATAAGCCAACTTCATAAATATCTTCGTGATATTCATAGTATTAACTTTTATTGTCTGTACGATAAGCAGCCTCTAATATAGGGGTGCAATTTCTAAGTAATTTATATAATATATATTATAGGCACTATATTTCATGTTATAATTGAAATAGTACAGACAATAATACAAATATTTGTGTATAATTTCAGAACGGTTATCGACACCAAGTGGAGTTTCTTTACCAGTACCAGGAAGTTCGATTACATGCAGAGAAGGAGGTAATAATCATGTATTTTTCATAGATAGTTAACATAACATTTCAAGAAGTATTTTAAAAAATACAAAAGAGTTCATGATATCCCTAAACTAAATTTATTCGATTTTCTCATAAAATATTATTAATTTTTATTTGCTAACTACATGTGAAACAATTTTAATTAATCTTAGTTTGTTTTGCCATATCCAGAGTTACTTCGTTCGGTGTCCGTCAATCGAAGGAGAGAACTAAGTCCGAAAGCCAGAAAAATGTACGATATTGCCAATGTTTTCAAACGGCGAGCAGCTCGTTCGCATAAACAATGTCTAAATTTCAAGCAAAGATTAGCTGCTGCTGAAAAATATTCTGAGTCTGAAACTTTCCAGAAAGTTGCTAAAAATTTAACTCCTTCTGCCGAAAAGTTTTTGTGGATGCAAATACGAGAGTCTGCAAAGAAGCCCAAGGGACGCAGATTTACTTTGGACGAAAAAACACTAGCTCTATCTCTTTTTAAGACAAGTCCAAAGGGTTACGACTTATTGCACGAAATGTTTTCTTTGCCCGGTCGTAAAACCTTAAACAACTTTCTAGCTCAACTTAAGTTGAAACCTGGATTAAATAAAAAGATTTTCTCTATTTTGGAAAAACAAATAAAGAAAATGCCAGCACATCATCGAATTTGCACGCTGGTGTTTGATGAGATGAGTATTGCGCCCTCAGTCAACTACTCCACAACACAAGATAAGATGGAGGGCTTTGTGGATGATGGGGATTCAAAAACTGTTGCATTCGCTGACCATGCTTTGGTATTCATGGCGCACACACACATTTATTGTAAATATAAATCATTTTCAATATATTTAATGTGAAATACAATTTAAATATATTGAAAATGATTTATATTTACAATAAATGTATGTAATATAAATTTAAATATCGAAATACATTAAATCAGCAAACATTTTGAATTATTTTTTTGTTTTTAAACGGGTTGCATTTTTACCTTCCGCTTACCTGTAAAGGAAGGTATTGGAATCATGCAAAAAATCGGGTGGTGAATTTTTAGTGGATGAGCACGAATTAGGGTCCTTACAACTCATTTTTGATAGTTTCACGATGATGTCTGTGTGTATGTGTGTGTGTGTGTGTGTGTGGTCAAGGGTTGTTAGTCGCATAACTCAAATACGAATTACTCGAAAATTTTGATATTTGGTATTTAACATTTGTATATAAATTGGAAGAGCTCCCTAGATTTTGGTACAAATATCTTCATCGGAAGTGATATTTTTGAAGATTGAAAAGGTTAATTGTCAAAATTGTATATAAATTTGGAAAAATATAGTATTTATTTGTAATGAGAATAAGAGGAAAGTTATTTGCAACTTACGTTATAAAAAAATTGTCTTTATCTGGTAGCATTAAAGAACTGCAGTAAAATTTAAAAAATAAATTTATCAAATAAAACGTTGATATCTTGTAATCCATGATCGGTTGATTTTTGTTTCTGCGTAAAAAATATTGACAGGTGAGACGGGTGACAAGTTGGCATACTAGCGCTATATAAGTCCTAAGTAAGATATTAAATGTAGTAATTCAACGGAGGATGGCTTCAATACAGCAGAGTTTTCCTGTGAATGAATTTTTTTATTCAGGTGATGCAAATTTCTGTGTTTGAATATTTGAGATTTTTATTTGTATATTTTAAATGGGCACCGGATTGCACGTATACATTTCTGTTTAAAATCTAGTATGGCGGAAGGTTGTGTGATGGCCACGTCAGATTTTTTACTCTTTAGTTCCAAATTACAACCGCTAGGAGTAGCGTTCAACCTAGTATCATAGGAGATACCTGTCTAAATATATCTCTTGTCTATGATTGTTGTCGATCCAATTGTGGTGAACATTTAAAGCGGTCCTAATTTGTTATGGAATAAAATTGAAATTTTTTCAAATTAAAAAGGTATGACCAACGGAAAAATATTGTAACTAACTCATGGGTTAATAGGCGATTAGTAATCTCAACAATTAACGCGTTCGCTTCTCTCACGCGTTAAAAAATCTCAATTATTAATCGCCCTCATTAATATACTAGTTTGTTAAATAACTATAAATCATGATTTAAATCACGACTGAACCGCGAACGCTTTCTAACAAAGCGCGTCTTATTGACGCATGTCTAAATAATTTTTTCAACCAATTTAAAATAATTATAACAAAGGGTTTCGTGCAGCCATCCCCCGACAGTTGTGTGCACTTTAAGTCGAAATCTTATATTATTCAAATTATGCGAGTATTTTGTACGTACATTGAATAATATTCAATGAAAAAATAATCGAATATAAAACATTGAAGTTAAAGAATAAAAATTAATACTCACATGTCAACTTCGAATGAATATCCTGGTGCACCGTCATACATGTTACATTTTAGTGTTTCTGGGGCCAAGTAACCAGGTGTACCACACAAATCTAGGAAAATAGAATAAATAAAAATTAGGAAAATTTAACATTTTCAAAATTGATATCAATCTTATATTGATGATTTATTTAAAACAATACAATAAATCTTTAAAAAAAGGAAATATCTAAAAATTATTGTAAAATAATAATTTAATTATTATTCAAGACCAATAAAAATGCAGACTATTGAATTTCACAGCCAATCAAAATGAGTAGACTTGATTATTTTGTACTATACTTGATTTAAAAACTAGGACATACTTGAAGTTGGCTCGTTTTACACTGTATAAATACAAGAAAAATATCACTAGATTTTTTTGACGGCAAAATTAAATTTGACCTATCAGCAGGCAAACTCGATACCAAATGGAGAATATTATAATATATTATAAAGAGCAATCTGAAGTTGGAGCGCTAAAAGTGATAGTTTTTGATTGGTTGATTTGTTTCACCGTGTTTGGTAATAATTTTTAATATAATAAATTAATTTGTATTATTGAAATAATATTTGTGGTTAATTAACAGACAATAGCTATAAAATAAAAGTGAAGATAATCTTCACGCTGAAATGTGAAATTTAATTTTGCTGCAAAAAAATCTAGTGATATTTTTCTCGTATTTACAGTGTAAATATGGCTCAGCGAGACAACTTCCTAGTTTTTAAATCAAGTATAGTACTTTTAAGTGAATATTTAACAAATGAAAATTATTATTATAAACTATATTCCCACTTTATGCACAATCTCTGTTTATTCTTTGAAGTTCGAGAACATTTTTCACTTGAAATTCACTATTTTATTTATAAAGAATTACCAAAAATCGCAGAAATCACAATTAACGTTGATGTCTGAAATTTAACAAAATATATGTTTTCTAAAATCATGGATAATTGCATTTTTTTGGCATTTTAGTATAAAACTGGATCTAATGCAATGAATAATCTGTTAAATACCAATTTATTCGTAGGAATAGTTAAGTAAATTTTTTTACTGGTAGTAATATTATACATGTTATAATATCCCTTGTGCTTGCGAAGATTACTGTACTGCGCACTCGTAATATTTATATCCACGCACAAGGAACATTCGTACCTAATACTACCAGAAAAATAATCGACATAACTATAACCACTTATGATATTATAAATGATTATAATATGTACCTTACACAAAACGATTTGAAGTCGGCGCAAAATGGTACATTTGTTTGTATCCCCACTGCAGCATATAAATCGTTACAGTATTCTACGTATTATTAGCTACAATTTAAAAAAATTATTTGTATTGTTTATTCGGAATGAGCTGTCTTTAGTACTTTTTAAGGTTCATTATTGTTTTCATTTTTCGCCAACTTCAAATCGTTTTCTAAGGTTCATATTATAATTATTTACAAAAATAATCAATTAAATTATTATTTTACAAGAATATTTAGAGGATATTTCTGAAGGCAGTTCAATTTAAAAAAAAGTTTATTTCATGCTTTTTAGTGATTAGTTTCATTTGATTAAAAAAAACATATTTTTTAAAAATTTACAGTGTTTTCTTACTTATAAAATGACTTTTTTCTAAAATTGAATAGACAAAGTTTACCGTCTTAATCGGTTCTGCCATTTTCGAAAAAATCGCGGACATTAAAGATATATGTAGATACACACAAACAAAGAAACATACAGGTGAAACTTATATCCTTCCTTCTTTCTGGAAGTCGGTTAAAAAAATATTATTCAACGAGCGAATTATGATCGCAATAATTATTATAATTACTTATTCGGACGAAGTTTGCGACACGAGCTAAAGGCGAGGGCTGTAATAATTCGTTAGTTGAATACTATACTTTTGTCATGACCATTCAACAGGAACTAGCAACTTGCACTTTTTGAGGAAAATAATATATTTTATGGTCAGTTGCACCGCTATTCCTTAAATTTTAAGTGTCACTTCAATTAAATATATCGAATCAAAATTATGATAGCAATGTCATTTTTACATTTGATAAATTGATTTCGATCCGATATTGTTCATTTAAGGAAATCTCAAAACTTAAGTAGTAGTGTTGTAACTAGCCGTTAAAGGTTCATAATAAACGGCAAACAGTAGTTTCTAAGCAACATGAATTAATATAAAACCTAATTTCCCACGACCATATACGAAACAAACAGTTTCCATACAGTTACATAGCTACGAAAATAAACAATATCAAATATACGTTCAACCCGTTCGATATGTTATCGAACAGGTCATATCGCCACAGTTTAAATTTTTGGTTTCACCTTTTAGTAGTGATGTGTAGTCTTCTGACATTTGATAATTTTTTCCTGTCATTCAGTATTTTGTGATAAGTTGCATTAGTCCACTAAAGTGGACAAACACGACATTAAAAGTGATTTACTCACATAAAGTAGTAGCACCTTTGCTGTATCTAGTATAATTTAAAAATGAAATAGTTATTTAATAAACGAGTGTGTTAATGAGGGCGATTAATAATTGAGACTTTTTAACGCGTGAGAGAAGCGAACGCGTTAATTGTTGAGATTATTAATCGCCTATTAACACATGAGTTAGTTACAATATTTTTCCGTTGGTCATACCTTTTTAATTTGAAAAAATTTCAATTTTATTCCATAACAAATTAGGACCGCTTCAAATGTTCACCACAATTGGATCGACAACAATGGACAACTCAACAATAAAAATCAACTGTTTTCAGGGAGAAGCGGGTGCAGTCAGTTCACTTAATATTGATTAGCAGTACTACATCTTAAGGTTTTTTCGTTTTTAGAATGATGTTATTACTTTTATATTCATTTTAAAGCAATTCTACGTAAATATTATTTACCTAGAATTGTGAAAATCATTTCTTTTAATTCTGTTTTGTATTTTGGTAAAACTTAGAGCTGGTCAATATAATACAATATTACGTGTATTGAACGCATCCAATAAATCGTTGATTAATAAAAAATCATGCATTTATAGGGGTCATAAATGCATGATTTTTTTACATTAATGGTACTCATTAATAAACGATCAACGGAAAATAGAATTTAAATTCTTGTTATTGAAAATCTTGTATCATTAATGTATTTCATGATCGTGGTATAATTGTTTCTTCGTAAAATTAAAATTTTAACAGTGACAATTGATATCAAAATATATTCATGAATAAAATGTTTAATATTTATGGTCGTGGGGAAAATAATGTACATGATTCGCCGAAAAGTGTCTATCGAATACTAGTGAGATTGCCGAACTCGGCAAGCCTCGTGCGTCAACATTCTCACTCACACAATATCATTCACTTTCCGTGCTCATTATATAAATATAATATACCTACTGTTATATTTTATTGGCAAAAATGTAATAATGCGTGTATAATTTTTGAAAATTAATGTATGGTAACAGTTCTTTTTTTTTCGTAATCTCTAACATCAAACTTTAGTAGTTACGTTGACTCTCAATAGATGGTAATAGTATTTAATTCAGTGCGCTGCATATTCTAATTTTTGTAGCCGTAATCTGATTAGCTTAAAAACTTATGAATAATGGCGTTACTATAGCAACCACAATATGATTGGCACATATTTTCGCAGTTCACCACACCGCTGTACGGTGCCGCACACGCATATGCGGTGCTGTAGTACATTAGCTCAAATTCACATTTGGCACTTGCGGATGTGGCGTTTTTACACAAAATATAATAACAGGACAGATGAAGAATTAATTGATGTTGTGGGTAACAAGCCTTGTCGCACGTTAGTGTGCATCCACCATCTAAGGTGCCGCAACGATGCCGCATGTTCAAAAACCGCCAGTATGCATTATTTTTCAAATTTTAGTAATGAACCCTATTTTCTATCTAAAAATCTGCTGTGTCCTCCACAGTACTTCCCCGACTATATAAGTTTTAATAATTTATTTCGTAACGCCTTTAATTTTATGCTTTATTCAGCAAAATTTAAATAAATTTATCTTTTTTCCCAAACTATTTAAGTATAATTTGAATAATGTATTTAAAAAATTGACGATCGGTTAAATGTTATTTTTATCTTTCTACTAGAATTATTTGCCCGAGAGCTTTAATTTGATACCACACACGATAGTATTTCAATTAATAAAAATAAAATAAGTTATGTTTATAAAATTGGTACCTCTGGTTGAATAAAAAAATTTGAATCATTTTTTTTAGAAACAATTGACAATCGCATAAATGTCATTTTTACATTTTTACTAAATTTATGTTCCTAAGCTCTTTAAATTGACACAAAACTCGATATAATTTGAATAATTTATAATTTAAAAAAACAATTGACGATCGTTTAATGTTATTTTTGTTTTTCTACTAGAATTCTTTTCCCGAGAGCTTTAATTTGATACCACACACGATAGTACTTTAATAAAAATAAAAAAAGTTATGTTTATAAAGTTGGTACCACTGGTTGAATAAAGCTCATTAACGAACTTGAAGTCAGATTTTGGCTCAAGATCTTAAATATAAAATTTCAGTCAAAAATTCCAACGCGTTTTTAAGTTATCCAACATCCAGACAGACTAACAGACCCACAGACCGACTTTTTTTTAAATTATGTTTTTTGGGTTCAGTAGGGTCTAAAACGTGAAGATTCACCAAAATCTCGAACTGTCAAAAAATAACGATTACAATACTTCCCTCTATTACATAGGTCGGGGAAGTAAAACCGTACATAAATAATTGATTACTTACTTACTTACTTAATCCTTTATACCTTTCGGTGTCAGGCTTAAATAAATAATTGACGTATTACTTAATAGTCTTGAAAAAAGGTCTGTATTTTAAAGTTATAACAATTAATTTTAAAAATTTATACTTTATTCCTAAACACGAAGTACCGAGTCTATGTATCATAATCAGCAACGCATGGCGGAGCCTACCATCAGATCAGACACACGAATCTGTTCTAATCGCGGTTAGAGGAAAGAAAGCATGTTTTTCTAGAATGCAGTCAAATAACTTCATTTCTCGATTCTCAAATAGTTTCGACGCCACGGGTGTTTTCTCCAGGAGATGCGTGTGACATTGAAACTACTTGAGAATCGAGAAATAAAATGTTTGACTGTATCTCAAAAAAATCCTCTTCCTTATAATTAATTCACCACGACGTTTCATCCGTATTATTACTTCCCCGATCTATGTAATAGAGGGAAGTATTGTAATCGTGATTTTTTGACAGTTCGAGATTTTGGTGAATCTTCACGTTTCAGACCCTACTGAACCCAAAAAACATAATTTTAAAAAAAGTCGGTCTGTCGGTCTGTTAGTCTGTCTGGATGTTGGATAACTTAAAAACGCGTTGGAATTTTGGACTGAAATTTTATATTTAAGATCTTGAGCCAAAATCTGACTTCAAGTTCGTTAATGAGCTTTATTCAACCAGTGGTACCAACTTTATAAACAAAACTTTTTTATTTTTATCAAAATACTATCGTGTGTGGTATCAAATTAAAGGTCTTGGGAAAATAATTCTAGTAGAAAAACAAAAATAACATTTAAATGATCGTCAATTGTTTTTTTTTATAAATTATTCAAATTATACCGAGTTTGGTGTCAATTTGAATCGCTCAGGGAGATAAGTTTTTTTAAAAAAATGTAAAAAATGACATTAATACGATTTTCAATTGTTTCTCAAAAAATTACTCAAATTTTTTTATTCAACCAGTGGTACCAACTTTATAAACATATCTTATTTTATTTTTATTAAAATACTATCGTGTGTGGTATCAAATTAAAGCTTTAACTGATCGTCAATTTTTTTATCATACATTATTCAAATTATACCGAGTTTGGTGTCAATTTAAAGCTCTCGGGGAGATAAGTTTAATAAAAATGTAAAAAATGACATTTATGCGATAATCAATTATTGTTTCTCAAAAAATTAATCAAATTTGTTCAAGTGTATTATCAAATTAAAGTTTTCTGGAAAAAAATATTAGTCGAAGAATCAATAACAACATTTAAACAATGGTCAGTTGTTTTTACTTTCCGCATTATATTCTATAAGGCTATAAGATATTATGACGGGTTAAAATTTTCGAGTGTGAGTTTTTAGTGAATAAGTATCAGATTTTTTATGGTATTTAAATTATGCCGAAGTTGGTATCAACTTAAATAGTTTGGGGAAAAATGATAAATTTATTTAAATTTTGCAGAATAAAGCATAAAATTAACGGCGTTACGAAAGTAAGTTATTAAAACTTAATCGGGGAAGTACTGTGGCGGACACAGCAGATTTTTTTATTTGAAATAGCGACAGAATTGTGGTGGGGGAACTCTCATCATTTCATTGTTAACTAGGCATTGTAGTCTGGCGTGATTTGCGCAATTTAAAATTGTTCCGATTGCATGTAATATAAAGGAAGATTATTTTGGTAAGAATCTTGTGCCATTTCTATGTAATTATGTTTATTCTTGACAATTTGTTAAATTCAAAAAGTTTTCGTGTTAAACGGATTCCTTAGGTTTATATCAATATAAAAATATGTATACGTACCAAATAACTTTTCATTTTCATTTAACACTTTGGCAAAACCAAAATCGGTAATCTTGACATTTAGGTTGTCGTCAAGTAAAATATTTTCTGGTTTCAAATCCCGATGTACGATTTGCCGACTATGTATATATTGCACTCCCTCAAACACCTGACGCATAATATACCTTGTTTTTTTTTCTGATAATGTAACCACTGACGTAAGATAATCAAATAGTTCACCATTCTTGCACAATTCGAATACCAAGAAAATAAACGTTGATGATTCGAAAACATCTTGTAACTCAACTGCAAAAGTCAAAATAAAAATATATTAATCATTTCATATAATTTTGCATATTTTAATGTGTAAAATTAATTGTGAACAAAAATAGCACTTTTACTATTTATTTAAAATATAAAATTGTAATATGATAATTTCAATAGACAAATAGCCTTTTTCCAATGTAATTCAATCATCACATCGCTCATGAGTGTTAATAGTAAGATTAGTAAGCAGTAAGGGCTGTAAGTGACTTTACCGTTTCAGAAAATGTTTAGTGCTCTACACGTAGTCAAGGTTTCCATTATTAAACTGTTACAAAATGTACTTAAATTCGTGATTCTTATAATATTTTAAGCGTGATATTACTATTAAATTAAAATAATATTAAAATATTTTTTACGTTCGGCGTTTGAATTGTTTGCATTCTTATGCCGTTATGACGATTTTACTGTTGTTATACCGCGAATTTATTTTAACATGGGTTTATCATATCCATGTTTACGAATTTGACAGCGTTATTTTTAAAATGAAATGTAGGGAATAAATTTGAATTTGTTGATAAGTGTCACACTGCTGCTACTTGGAAATACAATATTAACTTAGAACGTTAGAACAATTCATAGTTAAAGTTGAAAACGTTCCTTAGAACTATTACAGCTGCTCTAATATGTAATGAGTTTAAGAATAATTTCGATTGATTCCCTATGTATCATTTTTAAAAGAACGCTTTAATACATTGTTATCAAATTTGTAACCATGGATTTGAAAAATCACATGTTTCATGTTAATAGTTATTTAAGTAACTAGTAAGAAAACGAAGGTTGTTATCTTACTTACTTAAATATGGGTGCCCAGCAACATGTCTAAGAATATGTATTTCTTGCTTAATTGCCTCGTAACTTGTTCCACTATCCCCAGGAGCACTATCATTGCTCAAATCAATTATTTTTGCAGCATATTCTTTACCAGTTTCCTTCTCAATACATCTTCTTACGGTAGAACTGATTCCTCTAAAACAATAATTAAATAAACGTCAAAATTATAATAAATTTCACGGGCATGACATTCTGTCAGTGCAGCCAAGGACATCTTTGATCAATCAAACCAGTAAACTATCTTCTCAAGGTTTGATATTTTCTATTTTCAGTTGAATACATTGTTTGATTGGTAGAACGATGACATTGGCTGGACAGGCTGAATGACATGCCCGACTTATATTTCGTACCTCCCCAATATTTCTTTAGGTTCATATTTCGCATAGAATCCTTTAGCTATATCTTTGTCAGGGAGTTTGTCATCATCGTCGTCTTTAGCCATTAGTATTTTTCACAAGTTACCCTTCAGGTATAATTAAAGGTTAGAACAAGAAAATTATACTTGTAAACAAAGTACGTAAACAAATAGTAATTTTTACTAAGAAATAAAGTAAAATATAACAACCATAACTAATTTCATTGTAGGATCAAACAATTTTAAATAAAAACAAACAATACAAAATAGTAATTTGACATTACTTATTTTAAAGTACAACACGTCAGTCAGTGTTGCCAACTCGCACATGTAAAACATTATGATATTTTCCAAAACATTATGGTAGTACAATAATAATTTAATATGTATTTCCTTTTTCTTAACAAAAACCATGGTATATTGAAGGAAAAATAAGAATTTCATAAAATTAGTTAAAGTTTATCCACGATGTGGTGACCGGGACAGCATTAGTTTCTGAACTAATAATACACAGGCATTATGTATATCTCTCTTTGTCACATGCATGCTTGTTCATTCGTTGGTTAATGTTACGTCTGTCTAATATGTTTATCTCTCTTCCACTAGTATACTTAAAAAGAGAACGATATATTTCCGTCAAGAGAAATGTCAAACACTGATTATCATTTCAGGTTATGTTTTGTAGGAAAAAGAATATTCACAACATTGTACAAGGAACAGAAACAACAAATAATAATGATATAATTATACTCACAGCAGAAAACATAACACAACCGTAAACTACTAAATACTAATAACCTCAAATAGAAAATTGCAAATGTCAAAACATACCAGTGAATCTAAAACAATGGTTCTCGTTATTAAATAATGAAAGAAACCCATTGTCATCAAAATTCAATTTTTAGGTAATTTATAATGATAATAGCAAGAAAAATTATTACTATTTATTTTTTTTATTACATAATTCTTAATTTAAAGTTTATATTTACTTATAGTTCTTGTTCATCATGAATGACTGGTTGAGAACCTGTATGACGTCAATTAATTTTTTTCACGACATGCGGAGAAAACACAATTTTCTTCTCGCGAAATAGTGAGGAAAGTATGTTTTCCCTCTCTAGAGAGGAAAGTAAACAGTGTTACCACCAGTGTTATTTTACGATGAAATATTTTAAAAATTGTAAGTAAATTTATTATTTTATTGAAAATTTTGATTTTATAGTGATATACTGTAAACTATTATTTTACAATTATTATGTTTTATACTTTCTTTTTCTACTATTTCAAGATTTTACAACTTAAATTTAATTTGGCATATTGGCTGCATTTCGTTGTTTTCAAACGTCATTCTGACAGATGGCAGTTATAACCTAACTTCTAGTTGTGTTTCTTCGGGAACATGCCACAGTGTCGACAAGTCATAGTTCCGACAAGCCACAGCATCTAAAAGTCATAGCGTATAAATGTCATAGCATCGACAATTACCCCCACTCTTGAGTTCATAGCATTTAACTGTTAAACAGTCATAGCGTATAAATGTCATAGTGCCGACACTTACCCCCACTCCTGAGTTCATAGCGTATAACAGTTTTAAAAGTCATAGCGTATAAATGTCATAGAATCGAATAAATGCCACACCACGGAGTTCTGTTGGACTCAATTAGGGTTTTGTTAGTATTGATTAGTTTATATTAAAAAAACGGAGTTTTGTTGGACTCAATTAGGGTTCTGTTAGTATTGATTAGTTTATTTAAAAAAAACGGAGTTCTGTTGGACTCAATTAGGGTTTTGTTAGTATTGATTAGTTTATTTTTAAAAAAACGGAGTTCTGTTGGACTCAATTAGGGTTTTGTTAGTATTGATTAGTTTATTTTTAAAAAACGGAGATCTGTTGGACTCAATTAGGGTTTTGTTAGTATTGATTAGTTTGGGTACAAATGTGCAAATCGAAGTGTGAAAATTGGTATATGGGTAGCTGGCCATTGTGGTGGGGGAATTTTTATACGCTGTGGTTTTTCGGACGTGTGGTTATTAGGCGGTATGGTTTTTATACGCTATGACTTTTAAAACTGTTATACGCTATGAACTCAAGAGTGGGGGCAAGTATCGGCACTATGACATTTATACGCTATATGACTGTTTAACAGTTAAACGCTATGAACTCAAAAGTGGGGGTAATTGTCGATGCTATGACATTTATACGCTATGACTTTTAGATGCTGTGGCTTGTCGGAACTATGACTTGTCGACACTCTGATATGTACTCGTTTCTTCTATATTTACAATGTTTTTAAATATGTCGTGAAAAAAATGTTGTATCTAACACGAGAGGAAAGCTCTTTTTCCACTCTTGCTCGATTGCCTCACTCGCTTCGCTCGTGACACAAACTTCGAGCTCGAGTGGGAAAAAGAAGCGCTTTCCTCTCTAATTGGACAAATAACTATTCCCCCACCTAAAAAATTTAACCCAGCCGAATATGTTTGATGACGTACCGGTCACCACATCTCGGACAAACTATATGTCTCGTGTAGTATACATGCGAAACACGAGTTCAAATCAAATCAAACCGAAAGTCGAATGACTAGCAAACTTTATGACATTTAATTATAAAAGTATAAAATAATAGTGCAAAATATAGCACAAAATCACAATTAGAGTACCCATGGCCGAATGATATTGGTAAGGTCATACAGTTACGAATCTCAAATACGAACTGCTTTGCGCATGACGTCACTTGGCTCATGTTCCGCTGATACACACATAATAGTCTATCAGCTAGGGTGGAAAATAGGCTAATTTTTGCGGTAAAGACGAGTGAGGTGTCATTTTATTCGTTTTTTTTTAGTAGAATACGAAAATCGCAACGAGGAAAGGGAATGCATGCAAACCCCGAACTTACAAACTCAACTTATTTTCTTTTAACTTTTTCGTGTCCCGAAATGTATGAACACAGCTTTATATTTTATCCGAATTTACAAATCCCGAATGTATAAAACCTGTCTTTTAACGCTCTAACTTATACGTTAACCGAAATCTATAAACACAGCCTTATATTTTATCCGAATATGCAACACACGAATTTATAAACACAACTTTACTTTGTACAGATTTTACAAACCCCGAATACCCGGCATCACGAACTTGACATTCACAGAAATTACGTACACAGACTTTGATTCGAGCCGAAACGGCGGCAATTCAAATTTTACATGTATGTCGTCTATGGTTTTGTGATGCGTTCGTGGAGCTATGTTGTACCGAATCAACTTATGGTTATTACTTGAAGTTTTGTTTTATTTATATTTCATATGATTTCATATAAGTAGCACTAGTACACCAGTAATTAACATAAACAAGAATATTTATATAATTAAAGAGGAATTTTCAGGAATTTAAAAATCAGATACCTATGCATATCTATATTCTACATAACCTTTACAATGAGATAATAATTATACTTATGTTATAGATTTTGGCTAATAGAACTTCTTATGATAATGACATAATATTAAAATATCGCTGACAGTTAACATTTTAAAACCAGACCAGAGACACTGCTCGCTTAGGTGGTGCCTAATTTGCGGACCAGCAAAAAAAGCTGCGGACTGGCTATTTCTACAAGTCAGGCAGGGTTCTTATTTTGAATTTGTGTTGCTATACTAATACAAAATACATATCTGAAATCTAGTGATGGAGATCATCTTCAAAGAGGGGCTTTACTCGTGAATTTTGCGGACTGGCTATTTCTACAGGTCAGACAGGGTTCTTATTTTAAATTAGTGTTGCTATAGTAATACAAAAAGTCAGTTACTGTTTCAAAATTGTGTTCAGCCATTTCAATGGAATTGCGATTCAGGTTTCTTTTTCTTGAGAGTAGCATAAATTTAGTTTAATTTTCATTAACTGCTAATCCAACTTGCTTCGTTTCTATTTCGAGCTCTGAAAAGACGTCTCGTACTGCATTTTCTCTTGTACCAAGAATTACAATGTCATCAGCATTATGCTGCGATTTGCCTACTTTTGGTGCATAGTGTTCCTGTCGTGTGTATTTTCACAATTGCCTCTGTTAATATTAAACAACTCGCTTTTCTAATTGTCTTTGAAATACCTAAAAAGATTAACTTCTGATACAGTATTTCTCTGTTTACCGTATCAAATGCTTGACGAAAGACTATGAATAGAATATTTACATCTATTTTTTGTTCATATCCCCTTTCCAGAAGTTCATCAATTATTTCTTCTGCATAAAGGTTTATTCTTTGGTACAATAAACAAGACGAAATCTTATAGGCAACATTTAAAAACGTGTTTTCGCGGTAATTTCCGCAATCTTTTTTGTCGCATTTTTTGTCTCTGAACATTGTATTTTTGATATAATTGTATTTATTTTAATTGAAAATGAATAATTTTGATTACAAAAAATAGTTTTAATCATGAAGAGTTAAAAAAAATAAATTTTAAAAATAATTCTTTTAGATGCCTGCCAAGACCAGCCTCAGCCTCTTCGCAAGCTGCTGCTCTGCTGTCCATAACTGAAACCAAAACTGGTTGATCAATCGCAATAATTTTATCTCCAAATCGTGAAACGATACGGTTACCAAAAACCGTTCGCAGCAAATTCATTGTTTCCCTTGCAGTATGGGACGTAGCTCCGTGTTGTTGAAACCACATTTCTTCAGTTATGGACCAGGTAAAGCAAAGAGCAGCAGCTTGCGAACAGTATTGATAAAAAAAACTGACTTCTCCAAGTCCCGTGACGGTTAATTACTTATTATAAGTCTGTATAATTTATTCTCGTATATAATTAACTTATAAATAAAAATAATTCTTTCGCTAATATATAAACAGTTGATTCGGTACAACATCTATTGATACTGTTATGTACTATGAAACGCATAACAAAACCATAGACAACATACATGTAAAATTTGAATTGCCGCCGTTTCGGCTCGAATCAAAGTCTGTGTACGTAATTTCTGTAAATGTCAAGTTCGTGATGCCGGGTATTCGGGGTTTGTAAAATCTGTACAAAGTAAAGTTGTGTTTATAAATTCGTGTGTTGCATATTCGGATAAAATATAAGGCTGTGTTTATAGATTTCGGTTAACGTATAAGTTAGAGCGTTAAAAGACAGGTTTTAGACATTCGGAATTTGTAAATTCGGATAAAATATAAAGCTGTGTTCATACATTTCGGGACACGAAAAAGTTAAAGAAAAATAAGTTGAGTTTGTAAGTTCGGGATTTTAGCTGCTACCCCGAGGAAATAGAATTTGGTAGCTTTCATATAGTTTTTTGCAAAAAAGGTAAAAAATGCGCTTTTTTATTTTGGTGATTTTTTAATTTCAACATCTAATTTCTTGTGAACTACTGAAGATATTTTATTCAAATTTTATACACAAGTAGTATTAGATATGTAGTACGTCACTGTTTTATCAAAAATGATATATTGTTTATAACAAATGAGAAAATAATATAATTGTTATTAAACGTAAATTTAGCGTAGTGAAAAATGTAGCCTGCTACTAAATCTCGCCCTGTTCGGAATTTCGCTATACATGTGGAGGAAGGTTCAAAATTATTTTTAGTAAAGAAATCAATATAATTGGTTGACTAGATTACGAGTTATGAATTTTATAGTGTAAGAAAGAAAAACGCACGGACCGTTGAGCCAGGCGCGTAGCACGTCGTGTTCGTAGTAGGTACAGTACAGTACTCAGTACCTGCCGTTCGCTGTGTAGTTGTTGATAATTTTTTAACTTTTGTTTAATTATTCATTATAATTAATTGTTATTAGTACACGAGTCGCAGGCGAGTAACATAATTATTCCTATAAATAATTACTGTAATGAATGAAAATGTAATATAATAGGTAAGTACTTTATTTATGAATAATACATTTATTTTGTATGAAATCGTACAATAATGACTAACTTTAGCTCCGCTAAATCGTAGTAAAAAGTACAACCTTAGTTCATAAATTAAAAGTCATTAAACAAAAAATATGAAAAAATCTAAAAATTTTCAATTTTCTCTGGAAGAAAATCTTAAAATTTTGGCTTAACTAAGCCCTTCAAAAATAATAAAATAATCTATCTTATAGAGAATTGCTTGCAGAATTTAATAAAAGAAAACGGATATCAAAATTTTAATTTGTTTAGAAATTACAGGTCATTAAACACAAAAATTATGAAAAAAGTAAAAAAAAATCGAGTTTTTCTCGAAGAAAATCTTAAAATTTTGGATTAACTAAGGCCTTCAAGAAAAATTTCATATAATCTATCTTATAGAGAATTGTTTGCAGAATTTAATAAAAGAAACCAGGTATCAAAATTTTAATTTGTTTAGAAGTTACAGGTCATTAAACACAAAAATTATGAAAGAAGTAAAAAAAATTCAAGTTTCTTTCGAAGAATATCTTAAAATTTTGGCTCAACTAAGGCCTTCAAGAAAAATTTCATAGAATCTGTCTAATAGAGAATTGTTTACAGAATTTAATAAAAGAAACCGGATATCAAAATTTTTATTTGTTTAGAAGTTACAGGTCATTAAACAAAAAATATGAAAAAAGCTAAAAAAAAAATCAAGTTTCTCTCGAAGAAAATCTTAAAATTTTGGCTTAACTAAGGCCTTCAAAAAAATTTTCATATAATCTATCTTATAGAGAATTGTTTGCAGAATTTAATAAAAGAAATCGGATATAAAATTTTTGTTTGCTTCTGGTAAATGTAGTGTAGGAATAGAATCTGGATTAACTTTTCTGCTTTTTTTGGGGGAATAATTTAAAAGTTTATGTCGCAAGTTCCAATTATATGCATTTTTGTCAAAATGAATTGAACATATGTTTTCGCATTTACATTAGAATTCTTACATGCTGTTTTCTATAAGTCGAACAAGATTTTATTCTTTGATCTTTGGAAATCTAAAAAAAACTTCTTTCATTGTTCTTCACATTATTTGTATTATTTTTACAGTTTTTTACTGCAGAAACAACCATTATGATTTGTTATAAAGATTAAAATATTTAATCCTGTAGTGTGTAGTAGTACATAGAATGCGAAGTGTTGTTTTGCCGCGGCGATCTATAAAACTATTTCTGGTTTTTCTATAAGCATATGGTTTCTACCTCTTTTTTCAAAAACAAATCCTAACTTTTTTAATATTCTCCATACCGACGATCTGCTCAGTGCAGGCAAAGTTTCGTTTTCAGTAATAGCCTACAGCAAAAAAAAAAGTATCAATTTAGAAGTACAATTAATTATTATATGCAAACAAAAATCTGCGTCACGTGACTGCATTTTCTGTATATTAACTAAATCACACCTGAAAAACTTGAGCCGTAGTTGGGGGTTCATTGTTTCTAAAAAAAGTGTGGACAATTCGACGAATTGTTTTTTTCTGATCTTCGTCCAGGTCACCGTACAATGATTTACGATTTCGTTTCTTATTTGGCGATTTTACAGTTCCATCTTTATCCATTTCTCCAACAATCTTCCATACAGTGCCCTGACCAATACCTACGTTCGTTGCAGTCAATTTCACACATTGAGATTTAGAATATTTGCCAGTTGTAAGATATTGTTTATAAACATTATATGCCATCACTTTCTGCCCCCTTCTGATGTATTTTCCCTGCGGATTTTTTACAAAACCAGCAGGAACAGAAGATCCAGGTTATGGTTCATCTGCCATACTCAATTAACCTGTTTGAAAAAAAAAGTATTTTCATTTAGTACAAAGACATAACGTATTCCTATCATAAAGAGTGTTAAACTTACCTATAGATGAATAAAAATTGTCAAAATAACAAGGAAGTAAAAAAGAAACACACGTTGTTTTACTGTTTTCAGGTTATAAACTTGAAATGTGAAACGGAAATGAAATCGCGAATGTTCGCTTGTGTAAATCCATCTCTCGTCTCGACCAATCAGATTCAAGCATATCATCGTCCTATCTTACTCAACGCTACGTTCTAAAGTCCGTCCCAAACTTCTTTGCCGTGACGTCATTATTTTATTTTCAAGAATAACTAAAGAATACATTGTCTTACTCTTTCTATCTTATTACTGTCATATATTTAGTTGAAACACGTATGTCATTCGAAATTTGCGAAGTATTGATACTGTTACGTGAAGTTTTGTTCTTTGTTTTTATTATGAAGTAGAAAAAGAAAGAAATAGAAAACGTATAATTATATTGTTGATATACCAGCAATTTGTTATTTGAGTAGGCTGTTTTTCATATTGTTTTATGAAATATGTATTGTCAATTTTGAGACTGTCAAACAAATTAATAGTATATTGTGTTATTAGGATTAAAAGTGATACTTTGTTTGATGAGCAATTAATTTACATTTGCGAGGCGAAGCGTAGCGAAGCCGAGCGGATGCAAAAATTGCGAGTCAAACAAAGACACTTTTAATCCAAATAACACATACTATTTTTTCTTCAACCAAGAAAATTACTTTTTAAATTATTGAAATATTTTGTTGAAATATGATTGAAACTAAGAAGGTAGCTTTGCTTTAACTTTTGTTTTGTTTACAAATTTTATTGTTCTGTCAAACTAAAATAAATCAAGAGTTTTTCTGGAATTATGCTCCTGATAATACATACCTGATGATTAAAGTAAGTGTTTAAATATGAGGAATGAGAATATAACTATCTAAATATTATTAATTTTTATAGATTGTTGTAATACTGGAAATTTCGGGTGAATGCCGTTGCGATGAATTGGTACGTTTAAAGATTGATGTTATTGAAGACGTCAAATCAGCTTTACTGGTAAACATACATGGTAGACAGCTAAAAAAATATTACGGTTCGATGAACCTAGCACTAGTAAAAGTATAATATCCTCCATTCGTGATGATAATACCAGTAGAAAAAATGAAGAAATGCGTGATAATCAAGCTCAAGAAATATTACGCTCCCAAGATTCTAGTAGAAATATAGAATCTACTTTTAAGCTTAGGATTAAAAGTACTTTTAAGCCTAGGATTAAAAGTGTTACCTAGCAACAGTTACATTTTTTTATTAATAACAAAAACGTCAACTTTTAATACTAAAAAGAGTATTAAAAGAACCAACTTTTAAGACGGTTGAAGAAAAATCTATTTTCACTGTGATTAAATAATTTAACATAGGTATATCGTTGTTTTATGCATCCATTAGCTGTTTACATATAGATATTTATAAATATGCTCGGCAAACGCAATAATAAACAAACAATTCAGATTGTTTTGAATTTGTACCAATATTTTACTGCTGAAAAAGAAAAAGGAGAATTACTTATTTGCGTGTCAGCTGTTCTAGAGGTATTTATTTATTATTAAATTTATATAGTTATTCCAAATATTCACATAATATAGTTTAAAAATATTTTATATCAAAATATAACTTTCCCGCCATAATTTCAAATTGATTCATACGAACTACAGATATGACGTAACGGCAAAGAAGTTTGGGACGGACTATAAGCTGACATCAAGTATAGTCACAAGCACAGCACTCACAAGCATGAACCAGTTGACGTCACAAGGTAGGCGGGACTATGCGCAGTGGCAGACCTTACCAATATCATTCGGCCATGTAGAGTACCTATAATACGCGAAATAATTTCATTGAATATTATTGTTTTTGCAGCTGAGGGAAAAGAGAATGCAAAGGTTAAAATTATAAAATAAAACTAAAAATTACTTACCTTTTTCAACAGATTTATAGGCAATTCGTAGTAACGTCAACCGCAGTATCATAAAACAATGCACGAGTGATGCGGTGGCGCCATCTGTTAGAACAATTCAAAATTACGAGTCTGGGCCATCTTTCCCCTATGGCCATGTCCCCCGGACTTACCCAACCTATTAAAATTACTTAATTTTAAAAGTAGTTCAAGTACAATTATTTATGTGGAAAAATAATTTAATTACTGAAGTAAATAATTAGCTCTGTTCGTAACTATGCAGTGAGTGACGTCCCAAGCAGACAATCGTCGACGTGTCGATGGACGACGTCGGGGCGACGTAAAATAGACGTGAATTTATCGACGTATCGGTTAATGCGACGTTACAAAAACGTTCCAGAAATGTCACTATTTCTATGCAGATGGACCGACGTTGTATAAACGTTGCACAAACGTCGCTATTTTTCTAGTTATTACGAATTTTTGTGAATTTAAAAAATGTCTTGAATAAAAACTTATTGAATATTATGATGTATTATTATGTGATTGTTTAAAAAAAAAGAAAATCGCTATTTACGAAACAAGTAAGGAAACGAAGGTGTTACTTCACGTATGTGAAATTTGCAGCCCGAGGCATAGCCGAGTTCTGTAAACACATAAGTAAAGTACCTATCTACCGAAATTCCTATACAATATTTTTTATACTTTCGTTCAAATATGTGAAGGTTTTTGGAAATTATAAAATTTTGACATTTAAGAACACTTATAAATTTTGCCATATAACAACATCGAAATTAGGTTATCAAAAAACATTTTTATTCGTGTATACTGTATAAAATATGCGGATTGCAAGTCAAAGTCATTTTATATTGAAGTTTCTTTACATAGTCTCCTGTCAATTGTACAAAAACAGACCCCCGTGGGCTCCTTCATAATGCAAGTGTGGTAGTAGTCTCTATCTTTATGTTATACCTTGAAGAAACATAATTTCGATGTTGGCATCCTCGACAATGATGCATTTGAATGCTGCGCACGAAAAACAAAATGGCCGCCATCGCAAATATTTTTTGCAATTATTTTAAGTAAAATGAATTTAACAATAGTAACAAGCACGCAAACTAGAGTTTAAAAGAACGAATCTGTTTATAGACGAGGCGTAAGCCGAGTCCTTAAAACTCTATTTTGCGTACTTTTTACATACAAAAAAATGTATTACCGTACCTGTTCTTGTTTAGTAACTATACAAAATTACTTATTCTTAAATATTATTTTAAAATATAATATTATAAAACGTAAGTGAGGAAACATTGAAAATCAATGAAAATAATCAAATAAAATATAAATTGCAAAGGTAACGTAATTTTAAAAAACCGGATAGGCTAAAATATTATTATTTTGCGAACTCCAAACGGTCCAAATTAGGTTAATCAGTGCCATCCTGTGGTTATTAATATAAGTACATGATATTTAAAAATGGACCTCTGCACCTAAAACTTTAACATAAATCTAAATATGCACTGTAAAATCTTAAAATTTTAAGGTATAATTTATTATCAAATGTGGAAATGAAAAAAGTAAACTTTTTTTAGAAAATGGTTATAGCCCAGTCAAAATCGACAATAAATTCGCAAAGCATGATGTATTTCTGATTTTTTAGTATGCTGTTTGGACCCATTAGGGCGAAATTTTCGTACTTTTTTCAGATTCTGCTCTATACCTATCTATCTATATCCATGCATTTTTCGTCGAAAGCTATTCTATACATTTTTTAAGATCATTAAATTTGTGACAAATTAAGCCCAACCGGAGCTCTATACGTCTAATAGTTTCCGAGATATGGCACTTTGAAAATAAGTCTGTTTTCCAAAAATTGAAAATTGAGAAATTTTGGCTTTTTTCGTAATTTTGAGCTATAACTTCTGAACGGATAAAGATATTGACTTCCGGTTTCTTTTATTAAATTCTACGAACATTTCTATATAAAATACGTTATTTTAAATACTTTTTAGGGCATTCATGAAGCCAAAATATCAATTAATTTTTTTGAAAAATTTTCAAATATTTTGTATTTATTGTGTTTAATGTGCTGTAACTTCTGAACGGATAAAATTATCGACTTTCGGTATCTTTTATTACATTCTACGAACATTTATCTATAAAATACATTATTTTAAAAACTTTTTGAGCTCGGTGCACGGAGATAAGAAACCAGATAGTGTGACGTGAAAGAGGGGTTGAAGATCCATGAGAGGGTTGGAAGAGGGTACCTACCTACAATTTATTCAATTTACATACCTCCTATATGATCATAATACGTTTTGCATGTTTAAATCTCACTTTATGCAACAAAAAGTGGTTAGGTACAATTCTGGAAAAATGCGATTTTACCTTACTTATATGGTTTTTTTTTGAGATTTTGAGAGAACTACGACTACGAAGCTTACAGACCCCGCTCTGCGCTTAATTTAAAGCTAATTAAATTGTCAACAAATTATGTTTAATGCTCTTAAAAATGTATAGTATAGCTTTCGACGAAAAATGCATGGATTAGGAGATATAGAGCAAAATCTGAAAAAAGTCCTAAAATTTCGCGGTTTTTCGTGTATAAAAATTTTTCCACAACTTTTTGAGAGTTGCAAACTTGGGTACATATAGCCCTAATGGCTCCAAACAACATACTAAAAAATCAGAGATACATCATGCTTTGCGAATTTAGCGATTTTTTGTGTCGATTTTGACTGGGCTATTAGCGCTGCATAAAAATTTGTAAGAACCTTTTTTGTGTAGAATTAATTTAGCAATATTTTTTGTGCATAACTTATATCGTTATCTCGATGGTTACGCATTTTGTTTTTCGCGCACGGAACTCAAACACATCATTTTAGAGAGTGCCAACATCAAAATTATGTTTCTTAAAGGTCAAACGAAGAGATCGAGACCACTACCACACTTGCATGATAAAAGATCCCACGGACGTACATTTGAAAGCTGACTAACAGTGTAGTCTATAATTTTTTTGATAAATGTAGTTTTATATTGCGTATTTTTCGTATAAAAATAGTGAAATAAAGACAATTGCGTGAAATAAGTTCCTAATCTAACGCAATTTAGTGAAATAAAGTGTACTTATATGTAGAAAAACACATTTATTTTTGCTGTCATATAATTTAAAATGAAATTGTACAATGAAATTAATATTTTGTATAATTTATACAATATACCTACTCTAAAAAGTGATTTTTATTATTTATTTTTCATGCGAAAAACGATGTTTGGAATGAAATAGCGAAGAGCTATCTACAGATATAATTTTCTGCAGATAAATGCAAAACCTTAATTTTATTATTTTTTTCACGAAAAAATATACTTTTTTCTATAACCTATATAAAATGATGTCATTTCATACCTCCTGTCAGTTGCAATAACGTGACATTTTAGCTCACGGGTTAGAAATACTTCTACCCCTTGAGGTTGTAATATTTCTACCCCTTGAAGTTGAAATACTTCTCCCTGAATATTTTAATATATTAAATAATTGTTTTCAACAAACATTTATTAAATTCGGCACTATTTTTTACTAAAGTAACGACAAACAAAAAACCTTGCGCTAAAATCTGTTATTTCTATTCCTTATAATAATAAATAACTATTAATCAATCAGTTGACCGTTATTTTATTGTACCTGCAGGCAGGCGGTTCAGGCTGTAGGGATAGTTATGATTATGAATAATGTTTTTAATCTATTAATTAGTGAAAATAATACATCTTTACATACAAAAAGTTATTATTTATTCTTTTCCATTATATAATATAAGAGTCATTATAAATGTCTACAGATTTTATCTGATAAAGGAACAGATTTTTATAAAATAGTAGGATAAAAGGCTAGTACCGAGCTCTCTTTTCGACGGATTCGTTTGTCCGGTGACGGAACAGTTCTCCGTCTTGCGGTTTCGAACTCTACGTTCAAACGGACGATTTTTTTCTAAACGTAACTAACTTCATATTGGACATTTTGACTTATACTTATAACATAACTATTTTCAGAATACTTAATTTATTGTATTATTGTCATTTCAAAAAAATGAGTACCTAATAATTATTTAAGAGACGTGTACAATTGTACATCAACTGACTGCAAATGCAAACGATGATTCTAACCAAAGAATGCAACATAGACAACGATATGGAGAAAGACAGAGAAAGAGAAACGTCCGCTCGCCGGACAAAAGTTGAGCACGATCCGACTTTTTTGCGGCACCGGACTGCTTTGAATGTTACAAAGAATTTGATTGGCTAGACGGATCCGTCGAACGGAGAGCTCGGTACTAGAGTTCATGCCAAATAGAAATAGGAATGACATCCGATGCGCAGAAGACTCATTTGCGTTTGCTCCACCCTCCTTACTTAAACGGGCCAATGCTATTTCTTTGTACGCTGCTGGTGTGAGACAGAAGATGCGCGAGGAATGATTGACATTCCCATTTCTATTTGGCATGAATTCTAGCCTTAACTCGGCTGTACGGCCAAACCTGAAGTTAGCTGCGGAAGAAAGTCAGTTTTTAGCTAAACACTTATTTTAAAAAACTAAATAAAAAATCCTTTCATCCATCTTAAGTTCCACATAATCTGTTTTTGAAGAAACTCTTCTTAAACTAAAATAAATATATAAACCTTTTACCCTTCTTGAGCCCGATAAAACTGACAGCTTGCGGCTAACTTCAAGTTTGGCCGTACAGTCGAATTTTTACCTAATAATAGTGGCAACACTCACTGCCTGTCTCTGTTATTTCTTATTTCTGTTATCAAAGAGTCTGTTATGTTCTGATTATGTAGGTCGACGATCTATACACATTTTAAACAATATGACAATATTTAATTGAAAATTATAACAATTTTTTTATTAAGATCTCAAGGTAAGTGATTTTTGTTGTTTTACAGTAATTTATATTTATAACAATATGTTTAAGTTACAGAAAAGTTTCATCAAGCTTCATGTAAACAACAAATGACATTCATCTTTTTTATAAGTATATTTAAGATAAAGCAAAATCAGTTCACAAAGATATAACCAGGGATGAAATGGCTAAAATATGCGCCCCAACGTTTAGATTAATTTGTTCCCTATAGTACTCTTGACTTAAAATCTCAATATGTGTAGGTGAAAAATTTAATCCAGTTTCATCTAACCAACAACAGATACGGTAACATCAGTTCTCAAAGATATAACCAGGGATAAAATGACTAAAATAGGCGCCCAGCATTGTAAACAATTTGTTCCGTATAGTAGACTACAAAATGTTATTCATTTGTAAAATTGTAATGGCCAGTTGCACCAACGAGACTTAAATTTTAACTCGAGTTCAAATATAGACGTTTCAAATCCATATAGGAGTGACGTCAAATTAGATAAATTCTATCCACCTTGTTCACAAAATAAGCTATCTCTTTCCTACACATTTGACACAATATAAGCATATGGTATGTCATAAAATGTTGATTGATATGAATAATTTGCTTGTTTTTTATGACGTCACTCCAATATGGATTTGAATCGTCTATAGACAAATTTGAATCAAATAATAAAATATGATCCATTTGACATTGTTCGATATGCTTTTATACCTCTGCACGCAATTTTAATAGGTTATATAATTTGATATACTGGATTCTGGTTTGCTATCTGTTGATATAGAAGAAATTGGAGAAAAAATTGTGTGATAAAGGTCAATCTTATTACCATAAATAAGTTGATGTTTTTTAATATCAATAAGTAAGTTAAAATTGTGTAAAAAATCTGCTCCGATTATAGAATACTGTACTTTCAAATAAAAATATTATTTAGGCCAAAATCAAGTTTTAAAGTTATACAGGGTGAGTCATCGAAATGCCCGTCGTCGATATCTCCCTTATCGTTAAAAATACAGCATAAATTTATTAACAGAATTTTTTGTCTACTCAAGGAGCATAGCTTAAAATTATTTTCACATATACAGGGAGTTGCATAACGACTTGGCAATAATTGTTCTTCTTTTTTTAAATGAAACATCCTATATATTTTTACATATTTTGAATTGTATTTTCTTTACCTATACGAACATATAAATTTCATTTTAGTTTTCCGCGGCGTTGCCAAGTTATTAAATTTTTTCTCTAAAAAAAGCCGAATACACGTATTGTTTTATAAAGGCGTACTGAAGTTATTTTATTAGTAAAAATTAAGAATTTTTTTTCTGTACAACTGTAACTATACTCTTTGTTCTGACATAACTTTTTTTAAATGTTATTATACAGGGTGTTCAATACAGAGAATCAAATTTACTCAATTTCAAATGGAACAGCCTATATTTTATTTTTCTAGTGTGTGTATTTTTGCATCTTTTTATGTTATACAGGGTGTCCTATGCCTAAAAACATTAATTTCGTATAACATAATAATAACATAAAAAGATGCAAAAATACACATAATAAAAAAATAAAATATAGGGTGTTCCATTTGAAAATGACGAGTTATAGCCATTTGAAATTGAGTAAATTTGATTCTCTGTTCTGAACATCCTGTATAATAACATTAAAAAAAGTCATGTCAGAACAAAGAGTATAGTTACAGTTGTACAGAAAAAAAAATTCTTAATTTTTACTATTAAAATAACTTCAGTACGCCTTTATAAAACAATACGTGTATTCGGCTTTTTTTAGAGAAAAAATTAAATAACTTGGCAACGCCGCGGAAAACTAAATTGAAATTTATATGTTCGTATAGGTAAAGAAAATACAATTCAAAATATGTAAAAATATATAGGGTGTTTCATTTCAAAAAAGACGAACAATTATTGCCAAGTCGTTATGCAACACTCTGTATATGTGAAAATAATTTTAAGCTATGCTCCTTGAGTAGACGGAAAATTCTGTTAATAAATTTATGCTGTATTTTTAACGACAAGGGAGATATCGACGACGGGCATTTCGATGACTCACCCTATATAACCAAATGTATCAATTTTAGTGTGATTGGCAGCATGCAGTGTAATAAAAATTTTATTTTGCTTTGTAGATGCATACTAACATAGTTATTTGTATACCTCGTCTGCGAAATATGTTTAGTGCCCTCGCAAATTTTTGGACGAGGCTAAAAAATTATCGAAGACACTAAACACATTTCGCAGACGAAGTATATACAATATTTTTTGAGGAACTGCAGTGCATAAATTTAAAAAGAAACACTCATTTTTTGACAACAAACTGTCAAAAATATTTAACATTGACAATTCAGTCCACTTGTACAAATGTTATACTTCGCGGCCTGATTTGCAGTGGCGGCCGGTGACTTTTTAAAGGTAAGGGCTGCAGGCCAAATTTTTTTTGTTCAAGGTTAAATACCTTTATATTTAAAGTTAATTTTTATTAGGGAAGAGAAACTTCACAGTTTATCCTAGTTTTTGTACAAAAATAAATACAAATTTAATTATAAACATAATTATATCAAATAGCACAATCAATTTTAATAAAATAACAATATAACTTTAAAAATATACAGTTGTACGACTTATAATTTCAACGCAAACTATTTTGTACCTTTAAACTACACGCATTTATGTACACCGTAAGCGACAGCGCTGCGTCCGAAGCAGCCCCGTTGTTCGCTGTGTAACAGTGTAACCCACACATTGGCTATAATTCCCCTCACCGCGCACACTTACTTCTGCCTAATGCCCTGTTCACACGTTGCTACTTTGAAGACGCATACGTGCTACTGTAGCATGAAAAGAAATTCAAATCGAAACAATTACCGCAAAAAATCGCTGTCTACACACACAACGATCAACGATGTGAAATTATCAACGAGTAGTTCTTGATACTTTGATGCTACAAATTAGCAGCGCTGCTATTTGACAAGCGACTCAGATTTTTTCTTGCTACAGTAGCACGAATGTGTCTTCAAAGTAGCAACGTGTGAACAGGGCATAAGTTCGCGGGCTGTCCGGACAACAGCCCATAGCACGAAAATGGGTATAGCGGTGACTACCGCCGCGTCAAAGTAACATCAATAGTAAGCCTACAGGCGCAAATTTTTAAATTACAAGATATATTTGATGGATAGATAGATAATGTTGTTTATTGATATTATTTAAATAATGTATCAGAACAGTTTCATTTCCTACTAGGGGCTGCAGCCCTTACCCACGAGCCGCCACTGCTGATTTGAGAAAGTCAATGTTAACTTTTTTTAACAGTTTCGCAAAAAATACAATTTTTTATGATGCCGGTTAAAATCGGACACCTGAGGCTCTAGCTTCACCAGGCTTAATGGTAATACCGGCCGTGGTACTAGACCTGCTATAATATAGTTGGCGTCTATGATCTATGCACTGAACGTAACCTAGTTATATTATCTTTAAAAGAAACATTATAACGTGCTACGGTATAAGTCACCAATAGAAATGAACCACCATGCCAAGATTTTGTAGTGTTCTATATCCCAGGAAATACGTTTTAAAAAGTTTTTTTTTTGCTAGGCTGTAACAAGGGCTTGCGCCGGGTTGACTGGCAACACACATGATAGTAAAGTGTACGAGAAAGTGTCAAAAAATATATAAAGTAAATACTGTGTGTGTGCCATCAAGTCACCCTAGGGATATATAACCCAAATGAGGTTCAAATCCCGAAATCATAATACAATACCGTGCTAGCACGATATTCAAATGATGCTATTATAGTTCATGAAATTTTCAGCTTTCTTCAGTAGGCTGCTGCCGCGATATCTATTATTTTTGTAGAGGTCGTCTAAAAAACAAATTTTGCAGGAAAATCGTATGACACAAATAACAGCCAATGGAAGAACTGATTACAATAATAGTAACCATGGTTATATAAAAATTTAGCGGAATTTTTTTACTAGTAGCAAGGAACTTAATAAAATTAATAACCGGAAATTTTACTGTCATACCTCAGTTTGACATTAAATTGAAAATTGGTTAAATTGTCACTTTGAGTGTAAATAAACAATTAATAAGATAAATAATACATATTTAAAAGTTAAATACAAATTTAGTGAATATTTCAAGTTTCTATTATAAAAAGAATTCAAAAATAAAATGGCGGTGTTATTACGATTTTCTTACCGAATATGCACTCGTGCATTAATTCATGTCCTGAATATTTTGTATCTTGCATTCCAACAACGTAATTAGCTCCCGTGTGCCACTCGAGCTAATTAAGAGTATTAAGACGTTATTGGAAAGCACTCAAAAAAATTCCGGAAAGAATTAATGCACATGTGATATTATAAGTGAAAATTTTCAACTTTTACTAAAATGAAAAAAAAAATCCCCGACCGTTTACAAGGCAAAATTGCGTATTGACTGAACTTATTTCGGTAAATATGACGTTTCGGAAACGATGTTTCATACTTATATTTTCATCATCAGTAACAAATGAATAATAGTTTACAAAAACTTTCTGATGTTTATAATTATTTTAGAATTGTTGTTTTCGAATAATTAAAATCACAAGTAAGTATGCTAATTAAAATCATAATAAAACAGTTAAATAAAATTCGCATGACTCTTAAAAACATAATTGTTTACTTAAATAATTGTACATTGGAATCTTATTATAAAAGAAATCAATTTTACTTACTATTTTTAGTTAAAATTCATTGGCGTTGCCAGGGGGGTGTGGTTTGGGGGTTAAACCTCCCCAGCTGTTAAAAATGGTTAATAAAACATTTATTTCATTATTTAAAAAAATATATTATTTATTTTCATTTTTATAAGTGAAAGAGAGTGAAATATAATATAATTTTCCCTGTATGAAAAAATTTAACTTTTAATGAAACAGCCTTTGACCTTGACCCGAACAAATTTTCTTTTTCCCTAGGCAACAGCGTAGCGGTACTATTTTAATAGGATTACTTCATAGATCCAAACTCCCCCTCAAACAACATCCTGGCTACGCCTATGTTAAAATTTGTTTACATTCAACCATAGATTATTATTATGTCAGATAAATAGGATTTTGTAAATACATTTGTTTTTTAATTTTTTATTAGCTTAGGGCAATAATAATCTTAAAATTTTATCAAATATAGAGGTCACAGTCATCTTTACACCGATTTGTCAAAATTCTGAGGGGCCGAGTGTATGAGCGATAATTTTTATATTTTTCATAGTTACAATGTCCAATCTAACGCTAGGTATGCTTTTATTGCACTGTAAATAAATCAATATTTTTATCTACCTTACACACAGTTTAAAACTGAATTATTTAAAAGAAATGTAAAGTAAAAAAGAATGAAGGCTTTGAATAAGTAGTACCTACTACTAACTTTTATTGATGGCTAGGTGAATATATTTTTATAATTATATTAATTAATGTTTATTCGTATGATAAACAAACATCTGATAATATCGCAGGGGACGGCTCGCATCGAATTTGGCTCAGGTGGGCCATGACCCCAAGGCCCTCGTGAAGTCGGCGCCTCTGTATGTCATACTGAGTTAAATATGTAGAAAGGGAAATTCGACATTTAGACCTTGGCTTGAATGAATGATTATTAAAGTTAATGTTACGCTGTAACAGTAAACAGTGTTATATTATTTCATTTGTGCATTATGTCGACGGATTCGTATTTCGTCGGAGTTGATGTGGGTACAGGAAGTGTTAGGGCAGCTTTGGTAAATAAAGAAGGCAAAATTTTAAAAGTTTCCACTAATCCAATTATTACTTGGAATCCGTCACCTAATTTTTATGAACAATCTTCAGAAAATATTTGGCAATCTTGCTGTACAGTTGTGAAAGTAAACCAAAATATTCAAATAACTTTATACCTAGCTATATAATATTTTCTTGTTTTAGACAGTTATTGAAGATATTAAATCGGAATTTGTAAAAGGAATTGGATTTGATGCAACATGTTCTTTGGTAGCAATCGATAGTGACGGAAAACCACTGACTGTTAGTCCTACAGGTAAAATTAATCAGCTATACATATCTAAAGTAAATATTTGTTTAATTTGGTTCGATTTAAAATAAATTCTAGTACCTACTCACTTAATATCAATGATATACTTATAGGAATGATAGGTTTTAGTCGTTCTGTATATTTTTTAAACGAGAGTGTTCGGGCAAAGCTTATCGTAGATGGCAGCACCCACCGACTTGTACTGTCACTTTACTGTACCGGCATAATTTAAATTTAAACTAACTCAGTAACAGTTTTATTTTCATAGGGTGAGGGTGTAATTTTATTTGCGATAACTTTCTTCTGTAAAATCATTTTCTTCAAATTGATCGGAACAGACAAATATCTGTTTTCTTTTTATATTGATATTTAAAACCATAACTCTCTTCTAATTGCATCTTGTGGTAATATATTAAGATTAGTTTTTTTTTTGCACAAACAATACAAGAACGCATTTTAAAACTAAAATCTATCGGCTAATAATTATATGAGGCATCGGTAACCTGAATTTGAATCTTATAAGATTACCAGTAACAAAGATATTACATGTTCACTTATTTTATTATTATAAACAAAATATAAATATTTAAAAAAATTACAGTAGCAAATAACTGAACTAAGCTTATAACTATACTATACCAAAATTTGAATTTTTTTGCATGATGTATATTGACAGTAGATGTCATTAAAGTTAACAGTTTCTAAAAATGTGTCAAAATCATAGCTCATTTTTGCTATAATTTTTTGTTATTTTTACACATATCCATTAAAAAATTTGAAATTCTATACAATAAAACGTAGAAATGTGCATACTTTAATATAAAGTTTTATTTAAATTTTTTTGATTATTTTTAAACAAGTTATTCAACTTTACATCTGAGTGACTATACTTATTACTCCGATAGTAGGTATGTTATTTGCTCGAATTCTCACTCCTTGTACCCCAAATTCAAGATGGCGAACAAAAATTATGTCCGAAAATCAGTTTTTCACATTTATCTCAGAAACTGTTGACATTAGATGAAAAAGTGTAATATAAGAAAATGTAAATCATAAAATTCTCTATAAGATAGATTTTTAACGATTTTCAGGTAAGTGGCACAGTATTAGAGAAAATGTATTTCGAACATTTCAATCATTAAAAACCAAGTCCAAATTATGTCTCCCTTCATGAAAACGGCTGTCATTTATTAACTGACAATAATATCAACTTCCTGTTTTTTTTTTACAATTCTATGAAAATTTTTCTATAAGATAAGTTATTTTAAAAACATTTTAATGTTAAATTTTCTTCCGAGAAATTTTGCCTTTTTTGTATATTTTGTGTTTGAACTGTAACTTCTGAACGAATAAAAATATAGATTTCCGGTTTCTTTTTTAAAATACTACGAACATTTCTCTATAAGATACATTATGTTAAAAACGGTTTAAAGCTTTCTTTAAGCCAAAATATCACATTTTGAGGTTGAGAAAAGGTTGAGAAATTTTTATTTTTTTTGTATTTATTGTGCTTAATGAACTGTAACTTCTAAACGTATAAAAATATAGACTTTCGGTTTCTTTTATTAAATTCTACGAACAGTTCTCTATAAGATACAAATTTTAAAAAGTATTAAGGGCCTTCGTTAATCCAAAATATTAAACTTTTCTCCGAGATAAATAAAATAACATATAGAAGGTTATTCTAGAATTGTCGAAAAATTTATTAAAAAGAATCCGGAAGTGCGTATTTATAAAACTTTTTAAAATGTTGTGTCTTATAGAGAAATGTTCGTAGAATTTAATGAAAGAAACCGGAAGTGGATATTTTTATTCGTTTAGAAGTTATAATTCATTTAACATAATAAATACAAAAAATTTCTCAGCTTGTTCTTGGGAAAAATGTGATAGTAGTTTGGCTTAACAAATGCCCTTAAAACTTTTTAAAATATTGTATCTTATAGAGAAATGTTTGTAGAATTTAATAAAAGAAACCGGAAGTCAATATTTTTATTCGTTCAGAAGTTACATTTCATTAAACACAAAATATACAAGAAAAGGTAAAATTTCTTGGAAGAAATGATTTGCCTCTAGTAGTGATTTATAGACGTCTTTTGAAATTAATTTCCTGGTCTATACTGTGTACACTAGGTGGTGTGGAAAGGGGTTAACCTTTAAATTTGAAATTTTGCTGTAAAGTGCCCTCCTAACGAGTAAAATATTACTAAAATTGGTAATGCAATGCTATATACTTTTCAGCTTTATCGAAATTAGTTCCCATTTAAAACCTAATTTTACTGTACTCGTTCGCTGTCACACTAGGTAGATGCGATTATTATTCTATCTGTTTATTTCCAGGTAAAAATGAACAAAATGTTATGTTATGGATGGATCACAGAGCTGAAAAAGAAGCTGCATTTATTAATGAAACTAAACACTCTATATTACAATATGTTGGAAGTAAAATATCATTGGAAATGGAGATCCCAAAATTGCTGTGGCTGAAAAATAATTTAAAAAAAGAATGCTGGGACAAAGTCGGGTTATTTTTTGATTTACCGGATTTCTTAACTTGGAAAGCGACTGGATCTGAATCAAGGTATCTACATATTTTGAATTTGTATATACTTTTACATGAGCATGTTATAGTATGTTATTAAAATTAGTTGTATATAGTAGGTACTTATTAATTAAGCGCCAAGGATTACTATTATCAGATAAGTTCTAAACATACATTTAAGCACATAATATATTTAAAGTAATAAAAATGTGTTTAACATTAAGGTTAATTATTTAAAGATTAGGAAATTAAGTCCGTAAAACGGGGCAAAACAGAAAATCGGGGTAATTCAAAACATAACCCTGCTTATTGAATTAACCTCACTTTTCTCTTCATTTACATTAAGGCTGCGTTTCATTTGTACTACAGGTTGCATAAAATATACATGCATTTTTGGTCCTCATTTTCTCAATTATATGAAAACATACAAGTGTCAAATAAAATGTTACAAGAAGATTATTTTTTGCCCTATACCCTAAGCTTATTTATTTTTAAAACTTATTCATAATTTAAGATGTATTTTTTTAAAATTTTAAACAACTCACCAAATTGAAAACATAATATACTTAAGAACTAGGTTATACACTTGCAAACATAGTAATAGTGTTTTCAAAATGTATTTTTGAGCGCAATGCCTTAAAATGAGGACCGAAATTTAAATGAGCCTAGTAGATTTCGAGTAGCGGAATGCTACGAAATAGTTCACGATATTTTTGGCAGATGGCAGCAGTATCGAATTGTGTGTTTTGAAGTATAGTGTCGGTAAAGCTGGGTACGACGGCGACGGTTTAAATATATGCTTTAAAAATTATTGTATTATTATTTGTAAATTTAAGAAATGAAATAAACACATTCATTGAATTTTTATACACAACATTATAGAAAATTATGTTCTCACTACAAAAATGTTACCGGTTAATTTGACACATTGTTAACAAAGTATAAGGTCGTAATTTCATTCACATTCATAAAAAAAATATTTGGTATATTTTAGTTATAGTAATGTAACAAATTATGTTGAAAATGTTTTCTTGATTTATTGCAATATTTATTATATTGACGATTCTCTATAAGAAATGTGTGAGGTGGCGAGGTGCGGGACATAGAAAAACAATCAAATAGGCAAATAAAAATTTATATATAAAAATCTGATGTGAATATTAAGAAATAGCATTTTTCTATTTCACATATGTTAAGCTGTCCTTGAATCTAAATAAAACAATAGGTATATTTTTCTGCACACGTATAACAGTACAACAGTTCTGATTGACATAAAATAAACATACCTACAGAAGCTGCGCGGCCGGCGTACAGTAGAGGTTATTTATCTCAAGTCATAACAAAAGATATGTAACATTTTCTTCCCCGTCCTACTCTTCAATAATAGCTTGCGGCGCATATTTTGTCTATAGTTTAAATTTTATTTATTATCGATCCTGCGAAACACATAATATTTTTGGCTACTTATATGATATTTATTATGTAGGGCTAGGATTTATATGCACAAAAATATGCGCATATACAGGGTGTTTCTATACCTCTGCACGAAACTTTAATAGATTATTATAATTTGATATACTGATTATAGATAAAAAAGATTTTTTTCAAAAATCGCAAAAATAAGGCTAGTGAAAATTTTAGTGTGTCTTGTTTAAAAGTTCATTTAACTGTGTGTTTATTAATTATTACATAACAAGTGACTATTTGTAGATAGTCTTATAGTATTTATAATTTTATTTTATAAATAACAGAATAAATAAACAGTTAAACGGACGTTCAAACAAATGGAACTAATATTTTCATTACCTTTATTTTTGCGAATTTTGAAAAAATCTTTTATATCTATAATCAGTGTATCAAATTATATAATCTATTAAAGTTTCGTGTAGAGGTATAGAATCACCCTGTATATGCACAAAAATATCCTATTATATGAACCAATTTGAACAATATATGCACCAATTTAGAAAATATAATGCAAAAAAATATTTCTTAATTCTTAAACATAGGTGCGTTTAATGCGCAACAATGTAAATAATATATAGTTATTACATTGTTGTTTCATTTCGAGGAAAATGTCAAATGTCACTCTCTAAATAAACTCGTTTTCTGTGTAGCGCCCCGGTATCAGGGTCTTATTCTTGCAATCATTCGCTTATTTTAAACATTGTTAAATAAATGTAAACGAAGGAATAGATATATTACCAAATTTCCTAGTTTTATCCCTAAACAATTATATAAGGTTTGTACTTAGGTATTTTATTTTACATGAATGTTATTATTAATAATATTACTCATATTATTTTGTAGGTAATTTTATGTCAGTTTGTCAGGAGACTGTAAAATGTAATACGAGTACTTATTGTAATTTGTAAAATTTTCATTTAATCGAATTCTTGTTCATAAATAATTAAAAAATCTTAATTGTTGTGTTCCTTTATCATTATGCACTAGTGCATAAACTGTTACTTTATGCACGCTAAACAATGTCATAAACAATTGATTATAATGAAGTCGTACATAAAAATTATTTATTCATATATAGTCAATAATAAACCTTTTACTGTTAAATGTAGAGTATTATTTATTTATTATTATCATTATTAAGTATTGCATTTTACTGTTGTAATGAACAAGGTACAATAAAATTCAAATAAAAAATTAATTTTAAACTAATGCCTTTTTTAATACTAGTAGAAAAAGTATATTATTCTACTTGCATACAGTGGCTATTACAAAAAAATATAATCACAATCAAATCATACATATTCAATTTTATAGTATTAAAAGACAATCGTCCCAGGCATTATTTTTGGTCACAGCAGCTGCAGAGAGAGAGAGAGAGAGAACTTAGATAATACTTGCTTACTCTCAAATGAGTAGCCGCAAGGTACGCCCGGTGCAGCCCTCTGTTAGAAATTTTATAAAATTAGAGAAATAGTTCTAACATAAACCGATGGATTATCTGGAGCTTTATATCGAACGTACCCTTAAAACATCATGTTGTGAGGAAACGCCAAAAAATCGTGCTGGTTCAACAAGCAGAAACTTCTCGGGTTTGGAATAGTTGGCGTGAAAATTCTATTATAAAATGTGATGTTTTACATTCTCTGATGCCTTCTACGTACGTAAAATTAAAGTTCACTTATCTTAAAATTACGGTGGAAATAAAATATTTATTAAAAACGCGTATATTTTTAGGTTAACCGGGGTAAACCAGAATGCCGCGAAACTATACAAAAATTAGATAACCTGCCGTATACACAATATCCATTTTATTTAATTCAGCAGTTGATATTAAAAACAAATGACTAACACATACAGAAAAATGAACAAAATATCCGCGTCTATGATTCATCATGTTAAAAAAGCCAATACAAAAGTAATTGGCAGTTCAGGCCACTTGTTCTACCAAACGATTTAGAGGATTTTATAGTGTAAAAATTAAATAATAATAATAATAAATAGGCGTAACACCAAATTTTCAAGAATAATTTACCAGGAGATGATTTATAGCTTTATTTTTGAAAAGAAACGGACTTACCCAAAGAATATGCTAAAATATAAAGAGGGCACGTGCTTCAGTTACTCCATAGACTATTAACGAATATTTTGATCATTTAACCTTTAACCGAATCATTAGCAGATATTTCACCCGAAAATATATTGAATTATGACAAAACTAATTTGTCAGATGATCCAGGTCGTAAAAGAATTGCAAAAAAGAGAGGATGTACTCGTAAGTATCATGAAAGAGTTATGAATTTTTCTAAATCTGCCACATCCGTTATGTTTACTGTAGTAAATAACTGTCCGCATATGTGGTTTATTAATAGCTTACATCTATATGACACATGGACAGAAAGAGCTATAGAAACCCGCTGTGGACGCACAAAACTGCCTGGTTCAATGGAATTACATTCGAAGACTGGGTCGACAGCATTGCTATTGTTATTCCTTATTAGAATAAGTGCCAAGGGAAACGTGTGTTGATTGGGGAGAATTTATCGTCGCACTTGTCAATTGATGTCATCAAAAATGATGTGAAGAGAACAATTTATTTTTCTGCACCTTAACTCGACACACTTTAGATGTAAGTGTTTTCCGTCAAAAGTGCATGACAACAATTTTTAACATAATTTAAGATCGGTGATGCAAGAAAAGAATAATTTATTCCTAAAGTACAATAATTTCCTGCACTGCTTAAACAGCTGAGATAAATTGGCTCCTCAGGATTCAGAAAATGTGGCATTTTCTTATCGACAGAGATCAAGTGTTAGACAAGCTCCCAAAGGAATATACTACCGACGCTGAAACACATTTGAATTACAGTTTGATGGATATGTTCAAAGAAATGCGATATAGCAAACGCAAAGAGAAACTTGAAGTCACACTCGGTATTTCGTTTGAAGCAGTAGAAGATACATCAGAACCTAGTACTGACATAGATGAACAGAATTCTAAATCTAAAAAGAAAAAAAGACTGCACACGTGAACGCAGAGACTGACTCCGAAGCAACAGAAACTGACTCCGATGACGAAAAATTATAAACTTCAATTCAGACCCCGAAAAAGAAATAATAGGTAAATTGCTTACTAACTCAACTGTGAAATATGCAATTGAAAATAATTTAAAAATTCCCAATGCTTTTTCGACTCAAACTGTTAAAGTAAATAACTGGGTTTTATTTGTCTTTCCTACTAAGAGAAGAAAGAAAAATATTGGATACATCAGAAAAGGATTGTTATGGATCTTTTTTGAGACCAAAGCAAACCAAAACTGATACTAGTTATAACCTACTTTTGTTTTAATAAAATAACAGATGATAGTTAATTCACATATAATGTCATCGTTGGAAAACTAGACCAGCCATCTCGTTTGGGCTTTAAATTCGAAATTAATTTTAACAATGATTTTTGAACATTTATTCCTACCTTTTTAGTTTTCATTTATTGTATTTTTTTGTTTTCAGTTTAATACTTATTAAGTTTATAATGGAGATTATTCCTAATCCATGACATGTGATTATGAAATGTTATACAATATTTGTAAAAGTACAAATTTACACAAAATTAAGTTTATTTACTAAAAGTACAAATTTACACACAATAAAGTTTATTTACTAATACTGGCTGTTCCAAATAAATTGTTAAGCATGGGGATCTCGAGAACGGTAAAAGATACGAGTTCGGTTAAATTAGACCAAACTTGCCGCATTAAAGGACCATTTTAACGATGTCTTTGTTTTCCTAAAAAATGCATAGCTTACTAGATATGAACAGAAATGTAAATTATACAGTTTTTACTTTTTGCTCGTAACTTTCAAAATTTAAAGATTTTGGTGTGCACTTTCTTTAGGCACTTTTTTATAATAAATTTATGGGGGTTCTCAATTTTTTTTTTCGCCAACCGGACGTATTTGATGCAATTGTGTCATTGTTTTTTGTAAAAAAAGGAGGTCATTTGGAGATTGTTTTTGATAACCATAGCAATTGTACAAAAAGTAAATATATTCTTCCTAATACAAAAAAAAACATTGTTGTTGTCAGGGTTAGTATGTTTACATTTTAATTGTTGCGTAATATGAGGATATGTCAATTTAAATGAAATTACATCTATTTAAGCTTCTAGCGAAAAAATATGATGTTTCATTCATACAAAAAATGCTATTTTGGGACTCGTAAGATCGCCGAACTCCGCTGCGCGTCGTCTTACTCGTCCCAAAATCATGCATTTTTGTATTAATGAAACATAACTATTTATCGCGTACCGTTTTTAAGTTATCCGTGTCAACTTTCATTTTTCATATGGAACTCATGGTAGGTTGTGATAATTTTGAATAGAGCTTTTTTTGCTATTCAACCATATAAAAAAGTCCTATTTTATTTTAATAAATAATATGAAAATTTAAGAAAAACGTTTTTTGTCTATCAAAATAATCACTGTATGTATCATAGTTAGCTATGAAAACAAAAATTAAAATTAGAGCTTATTGTATAGTATTTATATAGTATTAAATAAATATTTAATTGAAGGCAGCTAAGAAAATTTTAAAAATACACTACAGCTTGTGCTCAAATAATGTTATAATTTTGTTATTTCTGTGCTCTTTAATAGTATGTCTCAAAACTCTTTGCAATAATCTTCTTATAGTAGCTTGTCTTAGTTCATCTACATTTTCATAACTTCGAACATACAATTTATTTTTAATAAAGCCCCACAAAAATATTCTTGTGTGGCAATTGAATTATGTGGTGGTGCACCATCCTGTTGGAACCAGATGTCAGCAATTTCCGCCAAAGTTATGGCATCCAATAAATTATCCACATCATTTTGTAGCAGCTGTAAGTATCCTTCGCTGTTTATATTTTCTTGAAATATTGGCCCAATAAGTCTATTATACAGGTTGGTGGAGGTGAAATGCGAACATAGGGAAATATATGACAATGGAGTTATCATGCTAGGCATCTTGATATACGTGGAATAAGTACTGTCAATGTCAAAGTAGCTGTCATATTACTGAAATTTTTATTTTCTTTAAAATATTTTCTTTGCATAATAATGTATGTGTACGAGCAGAACAAGAAAGTTTACATGCACTTTTAGATTTTATTATTATTTCTGTTATTGATTACTCTTTTTGCCACACAAATTCATATTACTTCGTTTTGTGACACTACTACAAAATATATCAAGATACCTGGCATGAAAGTTTGATTGTCATGTATGTTCCCTATGTTCGCATTTCACTTCCACCAACCTGTATAATATCCCACGCCATACATTAAATCCAAATCGTACTGGGTGTTCGCATTTTTTAGTGAGCTTGGCATTTCGATTGGACCAATGATGATAATTATTGTTCCTATTAAATAAGTCATTATTTGTGATTTTGCATTTGTAACTCCAAAGTATTTGCGAGGGCAACCGATAATTAATTTAACATTGGTTGATATACCTAACAACGGCAAAAACCGAGCTTTCATTGAATATCACCTCTGGTCTCCCGTAGATGTTCCTGGTTTCTTTACAACTGCCTGAACAACTTCATTTTCTTTCTCTTCATTTATTACTTTTGAATTTAGTTCAGGCTTAGAAAAGGAACCATATTAAATTAAATTGTTTTTCATTCTTCGAAACATCATGTAACTTGGTTGAGGTCTTGCGGGATATACTTCTAAATACATTTCCAACGCAGGAACGCAGCAACAACACTATGATAACTACGTATTATAACAACACATCTTATCGTATTTTTCACTATTATCGAAAATCATTTTTGTCAATAATATTATTAAAACGGCTACTGACTGTAATAAAACAATATTTGGCAAGTACTTTTAATTTATGTTTTCATAGCTAACAATGATACAGTGATTATTTTGATAGACAAAAACGTTTTTCTTAATTTTTCATATAAATTGAAATAAAATAATACTTTTTATATGGTTGAATAGCAAGAGTTAGTCCATGGGCCTGCTAGCCAAATTCAAGATTTCGGTATAATTTGGGGGTACTAAGTTTTCTTTTAACCATAGTTATATATGAGTATAAGGATCATTAAAAACCATGATTGCCATCCTCAAGTGGTAGCTAATAGAAATGGCGGCCAATACAAGATGACCGGCGTTGCTTTTAAAAAACGGCTATATCTATGGAAGTAATGGTCCGCTTTCAACAATCTTTCGATGGTATCATTTTTAAAGTACATTAAATTTGCAACAATTTAAGCCCAACCGCAGCTCTGTACGTCCAATAGTTTCCGAGATATGGCACTTCTAAAATTAGCACTTTTTTCAAAAAAAAAGAAAGTTGAGAAATTTTAGCTTTTTTCGTAATTTTTGTGTTTAATTTACTGTAATTTCTGAATGAAACAAAATATTGTTATTTTAGAAACTTTTGAAGGCGTTTATTAAGCCGAACTATAAATTTTTTTTCGTGAGAAGTATTCAAATATTTTGTATTTATTGTGTTCAATGAGCTGTAACTTCTGAACGGATAAAGTTATCGACTTCCGGATTCTTGCATTAAATTCTACGAATATTTCTCAATAAGTATTTTAAAATCTTTTTGGGTATTCATTAAGCCAAAATATCAAATGTTTTTCCGAGAGAAAATTAAGAAATTTTTAAATTTATAATATTCATTCATTATAATTTCATTTTTTTGAAAAAAGTGCTACATTTAGAAGTGTCATATCTCGGAAACTATTGGACGTACAGAGCTGCTGTTGGGCTTACATTGTTGCAAATTTAATGTACTTTAAAATTGATACGATAAAAAGTTTGTTGAAATCGGACCATTACTTCCATAGATATAGCCGTTTTTTAAAAGCAACGCCGGCCATCTTGTATTGGCCGCCATTTCTATTAGCTACCACTTGAGGATGGCAATCATGATTTTTAGTGATCCTTATACTCATATATAACTATGGTTAAAAGGAAACTTAGTACCCCCAAATTAAACCAACATCTTAGCTGGCCCATGGACTAAGTAGGCCGAACGAAGCGAAGCGAAAATTTTTTCACTGTTGAAGGAATTTGACTTAGTTTCTTCTGAAAATTTTCGTATAGAAAAACAATACCTACCTACCCAGTTGAATATGACGTCAAATATGTATGCATAAATAAAGATTGCAAGACAAGGCTGCATACTAAGCCCGTTACTCTTTACTCTAGTACTAGACGAAGCAATAAAATAAGCTAAAATGGAAGCAGCGAAACAACACATAATAGGAAAATGGAAAACGTACAAGTACTAGAGATATGCTACGCAGATGACATAGTTATAATAGGGAGAGACGAAAGCACATTAAACAAGAATCTATAAATATTTAACAGACATCTCGAAAAAATAAATATGAAGATAAACCGTAATAAAACCAAGTCAATGCTCATCAGTAAAACGAAGAAAAATACACAATTAAGATAGAAGGAGAATCACTGGAACAAGTGGAGAAATTCAAATATCTAGGCACAGTAATAACATACAACGGGAAACTAGACGAAGAAATAAATGAAAGGACATTAGCAACAGGTAGACTTTTCAACTCTCTGAAGAACATCATACTAACAAACAAAGAAATACCAAAGGACATCAAAACAGAAATATACAAAAAATAGCTGTTCCCATCCTAACTTACGGGTCAGAAACTTGGACAACAACAGAAAGACACCGTAGCAGACTAAGCAGCACATAAATGAGATTCCTAAGAAAAATAGAAGTAAAAACGATCATGGACAAAGTAAGAAACAAAGTTATCAGAAAGACACTGAACGTAAAACACATCGAAAACACAATAGAAGAGGGACAATTAAGATGGTGGGGACATATTCAAAGAATGGGAGAAGAAAGAACCACGAAAAAGGTATATGAAGCAAGGACAATGAAAACAAAACAAAGAGGAAGACCAAGAAAAGCATGGACAGAAGAAGTAAAGAAAGCACTAGACAAGAGAGAAGTTAAATGGGAGGAAGCAGGTCAATTATGCAAAGTGAGGGAAAGGTGGAGGGAGGTATGGAAGCAAACACCAGTTGAAGAAGTAGCAGAATGAGCGAGGAAAGCACCTAACACCCAGCCTAACACCTGGAAGGGTATACAGGCTTTAGGATTAAGTATAGCCCAGTCAAAATCGACACAAAAAATCGCTAAATTCGCAAAGCATGATGTATCTCTGATTTTTTAGTATGTTGTTTGGACCCATTAGGGCTATGTATACCCAAGTTTCCAACTCTCAAAAAGTTTTTTCAGATTCTGCTCTATATCTCCCAATCCATGCATTTTCGTCGAAAGCTATTCTATACATTTTTCAAGACCATTAAATTTGTGACAAAATAAGCCCAACCGGAGCTCTATAGGTCTAATAGTTTCCGAGATATGGCACTTTGAAAATAGGCCAATTTTTCCAAATATTGCTAATTTTAGTTTTAGACCTTCTTTGGACCGAAATTTCGTCGAAACCATTGATTCTACGAGTAAAACTTGTGAATATAATTTGTAGACAATTTAATTAGCTTTAAATTAAGCGCAGAGTGGGATCTGTAAGCCTCGTAGTTCTCTCAAAATCTCAAGAAACCCATATAAGGTAAAATCGCATTTTCCCAGAATTGTACCTAACCTCTTTTTAAATTAATTAATTAGCTTTAAATTAAGCGCAGAGTGGGATCTGTAAGCCTCGTAGTTCTCTCAAAATCTCAAAAAACCCATATAAGGTAAAATCGCATTTTCCCAGAATTGTACCTAACCTCTTTTTTGTTGCATGAAGTGGGATTTAAACATGCAAAACGTATTATGATCATATAGGAAGTTTGTAAACTGAATAATGTAGGTAGGTACCCCTCTTCCAACCCTCTCATGGATCTTATTTATTTATTTTATCTAATTTTTCGTATTTATTATAAAAAGATTTGATATTTTGGCTTAATTAACACCCTAAAAAGTTTTTAAAATAATGTATTTTATAGAGAAATGTTCGTAGAATGTAATAAAAGAAACCGGAAGTCGATAATTTTATTCCTTCAAAAGTTACAGCACATTAAACACAATTATAAAAAATTTAAAAATTTCTCAATTTTCTTTTGAAAAATATTTGATATTTTGGCTTAATAAATACCAAAAAAAATTTTTTTAAATACTACATCTTATGGAAAAATGTGCGTAGAATTTAATGCGACAAACCGGAAATCGATTACTTTATCCGTTCAGAAGTTACAGCACATTAAACACAATAATTATTAAAATTTTTAAAATTTCTTTACTTTCTCTCGGAAAAACATTTCATATTTTGGCTTAATAAACGACCTAATTTTTTTTTTAAATAATGTATCTTATGGAGAAACGTTCGTAGAATTTAATAAAAGCAACTGGAAGTCGATATTTTTATCCGTTCAGAAGTTACAGCTCATTAAACACAATAAATATTAAAAGTATAAAAATTGCTCAATTTTCTCTTGAAGAAACATTTAATATTTTGACTTAATAAATACCCAAAAAAAAATTTTTATTACTGCGTCTTATGGAGAAATGATCGTAGAATTTAATGCAAGACACAGAAATTCGATAACTTTATCCGTTCAGAAGTTACAGTACATTAAACACAGTAATTATTAAAAATTTCTTTACTTTATCTCGGAAAAACATTTGAAATTTAGGCTTAATGAACGACCTAAAATGTATGTTATGGAGAAACGTTCGTAGAATTTAATAAAAGCAACTGGAAGTCGATATTTTTATCCGTTCAGAAGTTACAGCTCATTAAACACAATAAATATTACAAATTTAAAAATTTCTCAATTTTCTCTTGAAAAAACATTTGATATTTTGGCTTAATAAATACCAAAAAAAATAATTAAATACTGCATTTTATTGAGAAATGTTCGTAGAATTTAATGTGATAAACCGGAAGTCGATAACTTTATCTGTTTAGAAGTTATTAAACACAATAAATAAAAAATATTTGAAAACTTAAAAAAAAATTAATTGATATTTTGGCTTCATGAATGCCCTAAAAACTTTTTAAAATAACGTATTTTATAGAGAAATGTTCTTAGAATTTAATAAAAGAAACCGGAAGTCAATATCTTTATCCGTTCAGAAGTTATAGCTCAAAATTACGAAAAAAACAAAAATTTCTCAACTTTCAATTTTGGCAAAAACTGGCCTCTTTTCAAAGTGCCATATCTCGGAAACTATTAGACGTATAGAGCTCCGGTTGGTCTTAATTTGTCACAAATTTTATGCTCTTAAAAATGTATAGAGCTTTCAACGAAAAATGCATGGATTAGGAGATATAGAGCAGAATCTGAAAAAAGTCCGAAAATTTCGCGGTTTTTCGTGTATCAAAAATTTTCCACAACTTTTTGAGAGTTGGAAACTTGGGTATATATAGCCCTAATGGGTCCAAACAACATACTAAAAAATCAGAGATACATCATGCTTTGCGAATTTATTGTCGATTTTGACTGGGCTAGTAAGTAAGTAAGTTAATTTTAGGTATCTCTTCTGTAAACTAATGTAAAAATATTATAAAATTTTTGGATGGGCCACGGGGTGGGCCAAGACTTTGCAGGGTGGGCCCTGGCACACCCAAGCCCATCCTTAGTTACGTCCCTATATAATAAATTTTGGTTTGAATTTACAAAATCGAAAGTAGTACTTTTTTAAAATATTTCGATAAATAATTAATTAAAGACAATTTTTTTTATTTTAAATGAAAGATTATGTGATTATTATCTACAATCGGTATTTTAATAATTTTTCTAAATCTGGTTATCATTTAAGAATAATAGAAGTATATACTTATAATTTAGTATTTCGGTATCTTGTAGTAAGTGGATTTTCAAAATGGCCGTAACTAAAAACGACGCCAGGCGTGTCGGATCAAAACTGACCCGAAGGTTGGAAGGATCCGATAGATAACGGGACGGACGTAGGAGTGTGTTTGGTAGTAGGTGTACCGTGTACACGTGACTCCGGCGTCGTGACCTATGTCTACCCTTCGAGGTGCTAGGGCCAACTCTAAGGGTCTCTCTAGGTCGTGCGGCTGACTCAAGACGACGTTGTATCCGTGGTTTATGTCTGCTACAGGAGAGGATGCTCTCCACCGGTGCCACTCTAAACCAAAAGGACGGAACACTACTCGGAACAAAGGTTCGTGAACTAGATTTACTCTTTGCTAACGCCAGCTCAGCAGGTCTCGCTAGTTCACCAATGTGGCGACGATAACGGTTTCGCCTGAAGGGCTAATTTAGATGGTAAAGGCCTGAACGGACGGTACCTGGAGCACTAGGTATACTTTCTGAAGGTGCTTGACGCCAACTCAGAAGGTCGCACTAAACCCCAGGGGACAGTAACGGTGTAGCCTGATTGGCTTCAATGAACGGTGCAGAGCCTGATAGACGGTGGTCGGTTTATGACCTAGGATAATTCTTTGAGGTTCCAAGGGCTTACTCAAAGAATCGTACTAAATCGCACTACGGTAATGGCTTCTTCGGATGACTTACTAACTACTGGTTGTTGTCGGTTTCGCTGACGGATAACTAACTGTCTACTGGTGGCTCTGGCCCGGCTTTTATACAGATTTACTAATTAAACGGTTTAAAACTTGTGCTCAGTGGTCACTACTGTGTAAACTACAGAAAACTTGTGGTTGCAAAACGGAATAAAAGTTGCGAATGAGTTCAAGGGATCGACACTAACTCCATTCGCAAGCCCTTAAAATTACAAGTCAACCAAAACTTCAACGGTTCTGATCACACGACGGAGAGCTTAAATATTTGAAATACCAAGAAGTGCACTACTTAACTCAACAGAAACTAAATCCAAATATCGCGAGCTGCACGGTCCTTTGCCAAATTCGCAACAAAATCCTATAATAGCCAAAATGTGATATAAGGGAGCAACAATAAAGGATTAAACACAGTAAAACGCTAATGCGAAGGGTAACTTCGTCACAATGTTGAGAGAAATTATGCATTTATTCGTTTCACAATTATTACAGAACTGAACTGTTCACGGATGGATTCGCGGTTTTATTTTTTAGCGCGCGTACTGACATTAGTTACAATTACAACATGTGGTTACAGTACCAACCATAAAAGATAAATTACTAGATTTTAAGTAAATACAGAACAGTATGACTTTCAATGCAGTTTTAACTGAACGAACTTATCTTTCCCAATATCCTCCCATGTGTGGACTTGTTGAAGGTATAAATTTCCATTGAATTCCATATCCAGACAAACTTGATTGAATTTTATCTTGATCTAGTTCAGATAGTGCTGATTTAAGTTCTTTATCTGCTCCAGGGAAGTTAGTACCAGTCCCATAACGTTTTTCACTCATTCGCCCAATTGTTACTTCCATTTGTCCAAATAGTCAAGGAGGCAAATAGTCTACTCCTGTTCCTGTTATTACAAATGGTTTTGCTGTCGCTGTTGATCGAAAATCTGGTAGTGATACCATCTGTGGAGGTTGTGGATTAGGTTGTTGTGTAGATTATACCAGTGGCGTACATGGAAGGCTTTTATATATATTTTTTAAATGTTTCAATATAATAAATAATTCTCTGTGGGGGAAGATACGCATTCGCAGTTTAATGTTTGACTGTTCGCGTATAAAATAACCTTTTGTGTTTATTTATTGTTGATATAGTAAATGTATTTCTTATGTTATTTATAGTGATTATGGGTCCTTGAAAAGAATATATTTTAAATTTTTTATATACAAGTATTAAAAATCTGACGTGGCCATCACACAACCTTCCGCCATATCTAGACTTTAAACAGAAATGTATACGTGCAATCCGGTGCCCATTTAAAATATACAAATAAAAATCTCAAATATTCAAACACAGAAATTTGCATCACCTGAATAAAAAGATGCATTCACAGGAAAACTCTGCTGTGTTGAAGCCATCCTCCGTTCAATTACTACATTTTTAATATCTTACTTAGGACTTATATAGCGCTAGTATGCCAACTTGTCACCCGTCTCACCTGTCAATATTTTTTACGCAGAAACAAAAATCAACCGATCATGGATTACAAGATATCAACGTTTTATTTGATAAATTTATTTTTTAAATTTTACTGCAGTTCTTTAATGCTACCAGATAAAGACAATTTTTTTATAACGTAAGTTGCAAATAACTTTTCCTCTTATTCTCATTACAAATAAATACTATATTTTTCCAAATTTATATACAATTTTGATAATTAACCTTTTCAATCTTCAAAAAATATCACTTCCGGTGAAGATATTTGTACCAAAATCTAGGGAGCTCTTCCAATTTATATACAAATGTTAAATACCAAATATCAAAATTTTCGGATAATTCGTATTTGAGTTATGCGACTAACAACCCTTGACCACACACACACACACACACATACATACACACACATACACACAGACATCATCGTGAAACTATCAAAAATGAGTTGTAAGGACCCTAATTCGTGCTCATCCACTAAAAATTCACCACCCGATTTTTTGCATGATTCCAATACCTTCCTTTACAGGTAAGCGGAAGGTAAAAATATATACTTCTTTATGTCAAAAGTGCTTCCCATCTTTCCAACATCACGCCACGTCACTGCATTCTAACACCGAAACAGAAAATGTAACAAAGCATTATTGTTATTGTTCAAAAAAAGTAGCATAGGTAGCTTTAATTGAAAAAAACGCCGAAAAAATTAGTAATTCTGATGAAATTTTTGTAAAACAGGTCGCATTTTATACAAACTTAAGCTTAATTTGGAGTAGCGCGAAAAATTTCATAAGCAACACAGGATGTACCTACATAGTACATCTTAACATCCTCGTAAATTACTAGTGTTTCGGCATACGTCTTGGCCTATTACAACTTTCTCGATTGTTAAGCCGTACTTACATTCCTTGTATCTTAAATAAAAATAACTATAACCTTAAAAACAAAATCATTAAATGCTACAAAATACCGACTAGTACAGGCATTTCAATATACACTATTTGCAGTATAATTATGATTTTAGATCACTTTGTTCTTTGGTGTGCAAGTGGACATATTGTGTACAATCTGATGGCACAGATGGTTGGAGTGATTCATTTTTTAAATCATTGGGTTTGGAAGAACTACTAAATGACGATGCTCGATGTATTGGCCGTGAAGCTTTGGCACCTGGTTCCCCATGCGGTGCAGGACTCACAGCAGCGGCTGCTAGGGACCTCGGTTTGCATCAAGGCACACCAGTTGCTACGTCTATCATTGATGCACATGCAGGTGGTATTGGCATGGTCGGCTGTTCCGTTGATTCCATACCTACAGATTTCCACACTAGATTAGGTAAACATTGATTATTATAATTTCTAATTTAAATTATTTTAAGATTTCGCCGACGAAAACATTGATTTATTGTCCACATTAAATTAATAAAACTTAAGCAAAATGACACAGCGTTAACAGATACACAAATGAGTGTCGATTGGGTAATTAGTTGAAAAAGTAAGCATGCAAAGAACCATCTCAAGACACGCATTTATAATAATTAAAATTAAATCTAATTAAAACATAAATAATATTAGAAAATACATCATAATTGTAAATTGACCACAATTTTTTGTTCGCCAGTGTATTAATTAATTAATTTTTCCATTCATTTATGTAGTTTCTAATATAACTTAGTCTCAGATCCATCCTACCATGTAAGATCTATGTTGACTTTGTTTCTCATTGGCTTGTACCCGGTTTCCTCCTTCCTAAAGTTGGTAACCGTTGCATCGAACTTCACTCACAATTATGAAATTTTGAATCATAACTTTACGATAAGTGGATGTGGAACCATCCTTTACAATGCTCACATCCATATCACTACATCACCATTAAATTCCACCAAACATTTAGCCTATTATCTTATATACTAAAAGGCTTGAGATCATTTTCAGCAGCTTAGCAACCGTTTTTCGACTCGCCTACTGCCTAAACGAGTGAACCGATTTTTATGAACTTTTTTTTATTTGATAGAGGATCATGTGAAGTAGTGCCTTTTGGGTATATGAATATTGTAGATGGCGTGGTAGTCGCAGGGGAGTTGAAAAACAGTGATTTTTTTGACTCCTTGGATACGGGCATTATACGTTATTCGATTGTTTTTTTCATTTGACATATAGGTAGAGGATGAATTTGACTATATTTCTATGCATGTTTCAACCCAATATTGGGTATATTAAGAAAGTTATTAAGAAAAAACTGAAAAATGCACGGAACGCAAATGGGAGCATGCCATGGAAGTTTTGTTTTCTTTTTGATAAAAATGATTTTTTTGTCTACTGTCAGATTTGACGTTTCCAATTTGAAATTTTATTTGGATTTATCTTTTATATTTGATAAGGTAGAAGTATTTTGAAAATTTTATTGAGTATTTAAAGATGGAGCACGCATTATGTTTAGATACTTTTGTATAAATTTGTAATATATTTTTTGAAATTTTTTATTCAACTTAACAATGCACTGTGAAGTTGAATCATATTGTTATTTATTACTGTAGTATTTATAGTAATATATTTTGACCCAAGTGTAAATGTTCAATTAAAATTAGGTATCTATATATCCAATATCCGTGGATAATACTATTTCTCAGTATTTTACTGAAAGTTTTAAATGTCAAATTAATATACAAATTTAACAATGGAGTCCGATAATTGGGATTTTTATCTATTGTACTTGAGTTTTGGTTGAGTTTGAGTTTGTCCTGCCCAAGCCGCCCTTGCGATCTTTATCCTGAATACGCCCATTAACTAACAACTGGACAAGCACGAGACACGACGCGGACTAGAGATGATCTAGATTGTTATTGCACTTGTATCAAGTATCAACTCTGTTTTTACAAAAGTATGTATGGTATTATAATAAGCACCAAGGGGTACAAAATATGGCTTCTATGATCGGCATTTGTTTTTCAATAAAAATTTAATATAATCATGATTGGTATTAAACATTATCGTCTAATGTTGCCCAAAATTATGGCTGTTTACTAAGTATAAATTGCACTCGGTGAGCGGAATTTGTTTTTTCTGAATATGTTTTAAATTATATCGCGATTGATTTCAAATTAAAGGTCATAATAAGGACACAAAATGTACAGTATGGAATAAACTGACTTTCGACAATTTGACTTTTGTTTTTAGTCGGACAAAAAGCATTTTTTCAGTTTTCACAATTTTTTTTTATTTGTTTTTAAAACACTAATGACTACCTACTTGGTATATTCCAATAATCACATCAAAAGACGTCAGAAAATTTAGTACCTACTTATATTACAGTCAGTGAAAATTATAAACATTTTATATTAGCATTTTCCTGTTTTATAGTTTCCTCGGAATTTATCACAAATCCATCGAGTTATATATATTTTTTTAAACTAAAGGGCTAGATGATAACTAATTTTTGTCGCGCGCAGCGGTAGAGTCTAAATGTTAAAATCGTTATAGGTAATTGAGGCACGAAATGCCAAATTGTCCCACATTCAGGGTCCGCGGAGCTTAAGCCCGCGAAGCGGGCAAATCCCCCTTGTCGCGCGCAGCGGTAGAGTCTGAATGTTAAAATCGTTATAATTGAGGCACGAAGTTCCAAATTATCCCACATTCAGAGTCCGCGGAGCTTAAGCCCGCGAAGCGGGCAAATCCCCCTTGTCGCGCGCAGCGGTAGAGTCTGAATGTTAAAATCGTTATAATTGAGGCACGAAGTGCCAAATTGTCCCATATTCAGGATCCGCGGAGCTTAAGCCCGCGAAGCGGGCGAATCCCCCTTGTCGCGCGCAGCGGTAGAGTCTGAATGTTAAAATCGTTATAATTGAGACACGAAGTGCCAAATTGTCCCACATTCAGGGTCCGCGGAGCTTAAGCCCGCGAAGCGGGCGAATTCCCCTTGTCGCGCGCAGTGGTAGAATCTGAATGTTAAAATCGTTATATTTGAGGCACGAAGTGCCAAATTGTCCCACATTCAGAGTCCGCGGAGCTTAAGCCCGCGAAGCGGTCGAATCCCCCTTGTCGCGCGCAGCGGTAGAGTCTGAATGTTAAAATCGTTATAATTGAGGCACGAAGTGCCAAATTGTCCCACATTCAGGATCCGCAGAGCTTAAGCCCGCGAAGCGAGCGAATCACCCTTGTCACGCGCAGCGGTAGAGTCTGACTGTTAAAATCGTTATAATTGAGGCACGAAGTGCCAAATTGTCCCAAATTCAGGGTCCGCGGAGCTTAAGCCTGCGAAGCGGGCGGATCCCCCTTGTCGCGCACAGCGGTAGAGTCTGAATGTTAAAATCGTTAAAATTGAGGCACGAAGTGCCAAATTGTCCCACATTCAGGGTCCGCGGAGCTTAAGCCCGCGAAGCGGGCGAATCCTCCTTGTCGCGCGCAGCGGTAGAGTCTGAATGTTAAAATCGTTATAATTGAGGCACGAAGTGCCGAATTGTCCCACATTCAGAGCCCGCGAACAAGGCGAATCCTCCTTGTCACGCGGCAGCGGTTGAGTCTGAATGTTAAAATCGTTATAATTGAGGCACGAAGTGCCAAATTGTCCCACATTCAGGATCCGCGGAGCTTAAGCCCGCGATGCGGGCAAATTTCCCTTGTCGCGCGCAGCGGTAGAGTCTGAATGTTAAAATCGTTATAATTGAGGCACGAAGTGTGGGTGTGTGTGGGTGTGTGTCCCACATTCAGGGTCCACGGAGCTTAAGCCCGCGAAGCGGGCGGATCCCCCTTGTCGCGCACAGTGGTAGAGTCTGAATGTTAAATTCGTTAAAATTGAGGCACGAAGTGCCAAATTGTCCCACATTCAGGGTCCGCGGAGCTTAAGCCCGCGAAGTGGGCGAATCCTCCTTGTCGCGCGCAGCGGTAGAGTCTGAATGTTAAAATCGTTATAATTGAGGCACGAAGTGCCGAATTGTCTCACATTCAGAGTCCGCGGAGCTTAAGCCCGCGAAGCGGGCGAATTCCCCTTGTCGCGCGGCAGCGGTAGAGTCTAAATTATGTTAAAATCGTTATAATTGAGGCACGAAGTGCCGAATTGTCCCACATTCAGAGCCCGCGAAGCAGGCGAATCCTCCTTGTCGCGCGCAGCTGTAGAGTCTGAATGTTAAAATCGTTATAATTGAGGCACGAAGTGCCAAATTGTCCCACATTCAGGGTCCGCGGAGCTTAAGCCCGCGATGCGGGCGAATTTCCCTTGTCGCGCGCAGCGGTAGAGTCTGAATGTTAAAATCGTTATAATTGAGGCACGAAGTGCCGAATTGTCTCACATTCAGAGTCCGCGGAGCTTAAGCCCGCGAAGCGGGCGAAGTCCCCTTGTCGCGCGGCAGCGGTAGAGTCTAAATTATGTTAAAATCGTTATAATTGAGGCACGAAGTGCCGAGTAGTCCCACATTCAGAGCCCGCGAAGTAGGCGAATCCCCCTTGTCGCGCGGCAGCGCGACCTAGCCGAAGGCCCGCGTAGCGGGGCCTGACGCTAGTAACTTACTAAAGCCTGTTTTACATTATACTTTTTTCGTCTAGATTCATGCTAGATTTCTCGTTAGATTTCCATCCGAGATTCGTTCGATTTTCATACTTTATTTCCAAACTATTCGTATACAATCGGAATTCTTCGATTTTTTCCGAAATGGTCCAAGTTAGGCAACTTCAAAATAATAAATAATATTCTTACTTATTCTGACAAGTGACAACTTAAGATTTGGAGGTTAGAATTTATAATGGAAACAATATTAACACAACTTGAATAACACGTACAAGTGCAAAACTCATAAATGTCAACGTGAACAAATTGAAACAAAATATCAAAACTTTTAAAGGTTGGTCAAACTGACTCCAGATTGAACTGCGCGTGCGTAGACAAATCTAGTATGAATCTCGAATAGAAAAATAGAGCCGGGCGTATATTTCTATACTAGAAAAATCTGACGTGACCATCACACAACCTTCCGCCATATCTAGACTTTAAACAGAAATGTATATGTACAATCCGGTGCCCATTTAAAATATACAAATAAAAATCTCAAATATTCAAACACAGAAATTTGCATCACCTGAATAAAAAGATTCATTCACAGGAAAACTCTGCTGTGTTGAAGCCATCCTCCGTTCAATTACTACATTTAATATCTTACTTAGGACTTATATAGCGCTAGTATGTCAACTTGTCACCCGTCTCACCTGTCAATATTTTTTACGCAGAAACAAAAATCAACCGATCATGGATTACAAGATATCAACGTTTTATTTGATAAATTTATTTTTTAAATTTTACTGCAGTTCTTTAAAGCTACCAGATAAAGACAATTTTTTTATAACGTAAGTTGCAAATAACTTTTCCTCTTATTCTCATTACAAATAAATACTATATTTTTCCAAATTTATATACAATTTTGACAATTAACCTTTTCAATCTTCAAAAAATATCACTTCCGATGAAGATATTTGTACCAAAATCTAGGGAGCTCTTCCAATTTATATACAAATGTTAAATACCAAATATCAAAATTTTCGGGTAATTCGTATTTGAGTTATGCGACTAACACCCCTTGACCACACACACACACACACACATACACACAGACATCATCGTGAAACTATCAAAAATGAGTTGTAAAGACCCTAATTCGTGCTCATCCACTAAAAATTCACCACCCGATTTTTTACATGATTCCAATACCTTCCTTTACAGGTAAGCGGAAGGTAAAAAAGTATGGAAATCGAACGGAACTCGGATGGGAATTTCTGATTTACATTATACTAGAAATGGATAGGAACTTCTCGGATGAATCTCGAACTAGAATCTAGACGAAAAAAGTATAATGTAAAACAGGCTTAATTCTAGACAGGTCGATACCAATATTAAGACCAAGTCGATCTTAGTCTTGGTCTCGACTTTCAATACTCCGTTTATTATTTCTGTCATAATAATTATTGAGATATTTGATTAATTTGTTTTTTCAAGGATTAATATGCGGCACATCCACTTGTCATATGGCAGTAAGTTTAACGCCAATATTTTGCGATGGCGTATGGGGTCCCTATTACAGTGCAATGGTACCTGGTATGTGGCTCAGCGAAGCCGGACAAAGCGCCACTGGCCGCCTCGTGGATCATATTATAGAATCTCATCCTGCTACGCCACAAATACGCAGCAAGCTAACTACCAGCATGTATGTCATAATTATTATTTTGTGACTAGTAATAGTTATTTGTACAATTCAGTTAAAAATGAAAGCTATATATTTTCATTAATTTTAAATATTAAAAAAAATTGGTAAGAGGAATAATGCAATAAATCGACTATTTAAAACTAAATTAATAAATATGCAATAATAAGGCCATAATTTGTAATATTAAAATCCATAAATTAATTCTTATTGTCCCAACAATTATTGTATGAACTTTTCGATTAAGTAATGTTTCCATGGTAAATTTCAGATTTTTATTTTGATCCACTTGTTGAACGCAATATTGCTGCAATAGAATCAGAATTCACGATTCTGGCTATAGTGCTCAAAATAAAAATCTGAAATTTACCATAATTAATTACGGAAGCATTATTTGATCGAAAAATTCATACTATACATTGTTGCGACAACAATTAGAGAAAATAAGAATAAATTTATGCATTTTAATATTACAAATTATGGCCTTATTATTGCATATTTATTAATTTTGTTTTAAATAATCGATTCCATGCATGGTTCGTGAGAGTGCTAAGAAAATATTTTTGTCAAAAATATTACACATCTGACGAAAAAAAATTGTAAAAAATCGGCCAAATTGACTATTTTTACTAATTTATTACTAAAATACCATTAAGTATTTCAAAAATATAATTTCTCAGCACTCTAGAGTCATCTTTTAACTATCTATATATCAAATATGAACAATGTAGGTGTACTAACAAAAGCTCAGATTGTAATATAGCAAGGTCCCTTTTTCACTATATTTTTCGCACAAGTGTAGCGCCTTAAGGCGGTGGCGGTACTCTTGTGACAAAAATATTGGTAGTGAAAAAGTGACCTCGCTATACGGGTGTTATATAAGCTTGCTTACCATTGGTAACTTTTTTATTTGAAGAGCTACGAGGTCGATTAAATGAGCAAAATTGGGCTATTTTGTATAAGAAAATTGATAACATCGGCAAAAAAAAATTACCAGCGGTTCCCAAAATATGGGACAAAATATATATTTTTTAAATGGAATCATATATTTTTTATTCTGTCATTGGATAGAGTATTTTTTTCTGTTTTCAAAAATGTAATGTTGTTTATGTTTATTTTTTAAAATAAACGAGTTATTTTCATTTAAAATTTAAGTTTTGTTACCTGTGTTACGAGATGTTATTTTAATAAGAGTACTACAAAGAAATTAGATAACTCTTGAGACAATAAAACACATTAGCTAGCCTCTTAGATTTCAGTCTAATGCAGTCTAATGGTAGTGTTCGAGAAGAACAGATCATAAATCAGTAAAGTGTATATGGTTATGTGAAATAGATCCGTGTTGATCTGGCCTGGTGAGTTGAGTCGTGTGTGTCTATGATGTGTAGAGGGTAGAGCGTGATGAGATGTTGTGCTAGTAACGACGACAGCTTCGGGCTGTGAGCGGAACGTGGTTGACCGCCATCGGGCAGCAAGCAGCTTTGACTGTAGTGTACCGTGACTGGCCGCCAACGGTGCAGCAAGCAGCTAGGCTGTAGTAATCCTAGTCAGATTGCCAACGGTGCAGCGTGCAGCTTTGGGCTGGAGTGGCCCTAACCAGGTCGCCAACGAGATACGAATGTTGGAATGTGGTATGATGTTGAGATTGATGTGTGATGTGAGAGTCTGAGGTGGAAGTGTTCCACCAGCGTGTTACTGCTACTCACTAAGCATGTTTGCTTATGTTTTCTTTGCTTCCAGAGTTAAACGTGATATTGAGCTCTCCAACTAATTCCTTAAGTCTTACGACAAGGTTATCGCTTCCAGGTATGCATGATATTTGATTTAACAGTAGGCATTATAAATACAGGAAAAGTAGGTAATCTAGTTTATTTGTCTATGTCATTAAAATCTAATTTAGGCGCGCTTCGTATTTAATTAACAAATCATAACACCTGTTTCTTTGTTAAATAAATCTTACCAAGTAAGTCATGGAAACAATCTTTTTTTAAACTTATTATTTTATTGACTTAAATTACAATAATAAAATATTTAAAGCTTTTAAGGACAATTCCAACCGCCTAACCATTTTCCTATGCGGTTGATTCCGTTGCGGAAACATCCTTCGGTATTCAGCACAAGCTTGCACAGAATTCTTATTACACGTGCCATACAACAAGATCATGTCTAAGTTATTGACCATAATTAATAATTATTTTACAAAGTAAAATGACAGAAGTATTAGAGTAATTCGTAAACGTCAAATAAACAACGAATCAATTGTTTCCATGGCTTACTTGGTAAAATTTATTTAACAAAAAACAGGGGCTCGATTCTTGAAACCATGCGAAAGTTTTCGTGTACGCAGATATTCGAGCGGTGATTTTCGTATACGACTGGTCGAATGCGCATGATAGGTATTCTTGAGTGGTGAACGAAAGTTGCTTCAAAGTTTCGTGTACGAATAAGGGGTACAAACGAACGCACCTTCTTGCAACCAATAGAATCGTTTAGTTAAGTCACATGATTTTTGTTTTGATATCATGTCTATAAGTAACTGTCAGTTGCTGTGCTTTCTGGTTTATTTATACTGAATACTGTTAAGATTAAATATTATTATTGTAATAATTATTGATATAAAATGGCAAAGCGAGCTGGCCATGTTAATAATGAACAGAAAAATATATTAATAGAGTTTGTGAAAAAGAATCCAAACATTAACATTGGAAAATTCACAAGCGATTTTTCTTATAAAGATTCGCAAAAAATGTGGGGTTTTTTGTCTGAGATTTTAAATTCAGTTCCCGGTGGTGGTGCAAAGACTTGGAAACAATGGTTTATATTAAAATTTAACTGTTCTTTTATGTAGGTTTGGCAAGACTTAAAATCTAAAACGAAGCAAAAATCAACAGAAATAAGAAAACATATGAGACTATTAACATATTAACACTTCAGCAAAATTAATCAATTTATTAATTAATTAGTCGAAATATGACAGTTGCACTTTCGTGTACGAATATAACTTTCGAATGGTATACCCATTCGATGTAAATGCGCATGGATTTTTCGTGCACGATCCGTCAATTCGGCTTCAAGAATACCGTTATGCTTTTCGTGTACGCATCTCGAACACTTGCGTATACGAATAATTTCAAGAATCGGGCCCCAGGTAACAAAAATTAAATTAATAGTCCAGTAACCTAGTACATCGTAAGTTGCATCAAGTGGTGGTAGTAGGTTTCTATTTTTTTTCTTGTATAGGATGTGACTGAGATGCAAAATCCAAGTTTTCGACCTCGGCAACCCTCCGGAACACTGTTGAATATCTCAAAAACTGCTAAATTTTTGCACTTTTTTCGGATTCTTACCATTTTGACTATGAAGGAGCACGATTTCGTACTTTTTTCTATAAGATACATTGTGCCAAAAAATTTCAGTGGCCTTGGTTGAGCTGAAATTTAAAGTTTTTCCCCGAGAGAATATAGTAAAAATTTTGTTTATTATTTTGTTTATTGTGTTTAATTAACTATCATATCTGAACGAATAATGATATTGACTTCCGGTTTGCAGCACTGAATTCCTCGTACTTTTTTCTATAAGATACATTCTGTCAAAAATTTTCAATGGTCTTTCTTGAGCTTAAATTTAAAGTTCTTCCGCGAGAGAATATAGTAAAATTTTTGTAGAGAGAAACGGTTGGTGTTTCAAATCTGTATATTTTGCCAAACTTTGAAAAGCTGTATCTCGGAAACTATTATGACTACCGAGCCCATTCTGGACTTAGATTGTAGACAATTTAATCTAGTTTAAAAATGTATAAAATGGTTTTTGTCGAAATCGTGCTCCTTCATAGTCAAAATAGTAAGAAACCGAAAAAAGTGCAAAAATTTAGCAGTTTTTGATGTATTCAAAAGTGTTCCGGAGGGTTGCCGAGGTCGAAAACTTGGATTTTGTATCTCAGTCACATCCTATACAAGAAAAAAAATAGAAACCTACTACCACCACTTGATGCAACTTAGGCCCATTATAACCATGACAAGGTTACTGGACTATAAATGCAAATAACTCGTTTATTTGAAAAATAAACATAAAAACATTGCATTTTCGAAAAAAAAATTGTCCCATATTTTGGGAACCGCTGGTAAATTTTTTTTTTGCCTATGTTATTTATTTTCTTATACAAAATGGCCCAATTTTGCTCATTTAACCGACCTCGTAGCTCTTCAAATAAAAAAGTTACCAATGGTGAGCAAGCTTATAGAAACACCCTGTAGTGTATAACAAATTGTGCCCATGCTATAATATCTGCAATGTTCATATTTGATATATGGTTAGTTAAAAGATTACTCTAGAGTGCTATGAAGCTATATTTTTAATAGCATTTTGGACAAATAATCTTATATAGCACTCTTACGATCAATGCAAGGAATCGACTATTTAAAACAAAACGAATTATTAATATGCATTAATAAAGCCACGATTTGTAATATTAAAAATAAAAAATTAATTATTTTTTTCTCTAATTGTTGTCGCAACAATATATTGTATGAATTTTTGATTAAACAATGCTTTGTTATTGTCAATACTCGTGTAAAATTTCAGATTTTTATTTTGAGCAATATAGCTAGTATAGTAAATTCTGAATCTGGCTATATCGCTCAAAATAAAAATCTGAAATTTACCATGAGTAATAACAAAGCATTACTTAATCGAAAAATTGATACAATACATTGTTGCAACAACAATTAGCGAAAATAAGAATTAATTTATTCATTTTAATATTACAAATTATGGCCTTATTAATGCATGTTTATTAATTTTGTTTTAAATAGTCGATTCCTTGCATCGGTCGTAACAGTGCATTGAAAATATTTTTTGTCAAAAAAATAACACATCTGACGAAAAAAATCGGTCAAATAGACTATATTTACTAATTTATTACTAAAAGACAAATAAATATTTCAAAAATATAATTTCGTAGCACTCTAAAATCATCTTTTAACTATCAATATATAAAATATGAACAGTGTATGTGTACTAACAAGAGCTCAGTTTTTTTGTAATATATCCTTTTCACTATATTTTGGCCACAAGTGTAGCGCCTTAATGATAATATATTTACACAATAATTGTCATATGTGTCAAAAAAATTCCATTTATTAATTTCTGTTAGGTTACGTTAGTAGTAAAAAAATATTGAAATCAATTCTTTCATTGCTATGGCTCTAATTTGTGTAATGCGATTTTCTTAGAAATTTTGTATTGAAACTAATTTTTGCACCTCCGGCACCGCCCAGGTATTTGTTTAATTTATATTTGAAATTATAGGCATATACAAGAATATTTGACCAAAAAAATATTTGAGTTACAAAAACACCTTAATGATAATATATTTACACAATAATTGTCATATGTGTCAAAAAATTTCCACTTATTAATTTCTGTTAGGTTACGTTAGTAGTAAAAAAAAATATTGAAATCAATTCTTTCATTGCTATGGCTCTAATTTGTGTAATGCGATTTTCTTAGAAATTTTGTATTGAAACTAATTTTTGCACCTCCGGCACCGCTCAGGTATTTGTTTAATTTATATTTGAAATTATAGGCATATACAAGAATATTTGACCAAAAAAATATTTGAGTTACAAAAACACCTTAATGATAATATATTTACACAATAATTGTCATATGTGTCAAAAAAATTCCACTTATTAATTTATGTTAGGTTAGGTTAGTAGTAAAAAATTATTGAAATCAATTCTTTCATTGCTATGATGCTATGGCTCTAATTTGTGTAATGCAATTTTCTTAGAAATTTCGTATTGAAACTAATTTTTGCACCTCCGGCACCGCCCAGGTATTTGTTTAATTTATATTTGAAATTATAGGCATATACAAGAATATTTGACCAAAAAAATATTTGAGTTACAAAAACATCGCAAATTGTCACATTTATCATTTCTGACCAAAGATGTTCATATGTGGCCCGATTTTCATGGAAATAGATCTCCTCTTGCAGATCCTAACTTAAAAGGAATGGTAAGTTTATTAAAGTAGTAGTAATAGTAGGTTCCTAATATTATAAATTATACAGTTACAGGTTGTTTGTTTTTATTTCAGATAATGGGTTTAACTTTAACCGCAGATGAAGAAAATTTAGCAATACTTTATTTAGCCACACTACAAGCACTAGCAGTAAGTATATCAGTAAACCAAGATTTATTACTTTTTAGGTAATAGGTATAGTACTTGATCATATACAGAACAAACAAAACTTATAAAATCCTTCTAGTCCAGTTATATTTATTAATAGAACGAAAAGCGTATGGATTTTTTAATACAATAAACAGAATGGAGTGTATAGCGGCCGGTATATCTGCCGTTTGCGTTACAAAAGTTTCAGTCGTAAACATAATGTGGACGAACGAGTCTGTAATCGCCGCCCAGCGCACGTTCCGTATTCGATTCCAAATTCCCCGTCGTCAAGCAGTTCCGGACCGAAAATCGATTACGTTGTGGGTAAAAAACTTTCGGGAAACAGGATCTGTTGTCAGGAAGAGAGGTGGACGACCTCGAACTGCTCGAACACCCGAAAACATTGTCGCAGTCAGTCACTCAATTTTCCAGTCACCTAAACGCTCCGCTCGCAATCGCACTATGCGCCGAATTCTTCATCAAGACATTCATCTTCATCCATACAAGATGCTCATTGTTCAAGAATTGTCAGAACGTGATTGGCATTGCCGAGTTATGGCATGTAAAGAAATGTTTTCGGGTGTTCGAGCAGTTCGAGGTCGTCCACCTCTCTTCCTGACAACAGAACCTGTTTCCCGAAAGTTTTTTACCCACAAAGTAATCGATTTTCGATCCGGAACTGTTTGACGACGGGGAATTTGGAATCGAATACGGAACGCGCGCTGGGCGGCGATTACAGACTCGTTTCCGTGTATGTATGCTTCCACGGCAAAAACGCGTTGCTCGTTCGTCCACATTATGTTTACGACTGAAACTTTTGTAACGCAAAAGGCATATATACCGGCCGCTATACACGCCATTCCCATCCTTTTACGACCTGTGCTCGCTTCACAATTCTCTATTTAAACTAGGGAGGTTGTTTTGCCCCACCCTGTACTGTCATTACACTTTTTGGCAGTGGACTGACGGACTAATAATTGTACAGTAATGATTATTTCGAGTTTTGCACATTTAAAAAAATTACTGTGTGTTTAGTACGGAACTCAGCATATAATGGAAAAGCTTACGCAGGCAGGCTATCGCGACATCAAATCCGTATTGATCTGTGGTGGATTAAGTCATAGTTCACTGTTCGTCCAAGCGATAGCAGACGTAATTGGATTACCAGTTCTAGTTCCACATGCACCTGAACCCGTCCTACTAGGAGCTGCAATTCTAGCCGCAACTGCTGCACATGCCTATCCTAGTGCACGTCATGCCGTGCATGCAATGGCTGGTGACGCCTCCATTGTGCGCCCTAATAAAGACCAGCAACTGCGAATTTTCCATCAGAACAAATATCACGTGTTCCTTAAAATGTTACAGCTTCAGAAGGAATGCCGCGACATTATGAGTAATGTGGTTGTTAATATATAACTTATGTAACTAACACATTATTTTGTATTTTAATCATAAATTCGTACCAGCTCTGCATATTTTTATTTTATTCTTACTGTTGCAGGTTTTGTACTTATAAAAATATGATTGTATTTATCTCAAATTTTAATTTTTCATCAAATTTTTTTATTCTCTACAAACTTTTTAATTTACATAGTGAACCTCCATTAAAATAACACATTTCTTCTTATTTAATATTTTAAATAATGTTAACTTTCGTCAGATTAATTCATATATTTCTAATCACAGCTTTTCGAAATTTTGTTTCAACATGTCGTACCAATATTTATTATTTTAAAAAGATAGGTATACAATTATACAATATGAATATTGAAGGTATAACTCAATTTACCTTTATCAAAAGTGTACCATTACCCTGCCACTTTTTTTTAATGAAAAATGATTTAAGTTTCACAATAACCAGCCTGAGTGCTGATTTAAAATAAACGCGCTTAGAATCAATGCTGACATGTTTTATTTTTCAAACAATACATAAAATTTGGCATTGACTAGCAATATTTGCTATGTTCATGATGAATCTGACAACTGATTCAAAAAATATATTAGATGGTATCGATACTATTTCATATGTCGTATATCGTGGTTTTTATTGCCTTTTTTACTTAAGGTAAGTATCACTTTTTATTGTAATACTACTCAATTCTTTAAAATTAAATACAATAATATCGTAGATATCAACGAGAATGAAACGACAACAAGATAAAACATCTTATTTTACTTCTAATTCTAAAATTTCAAAAACTAATAACGATGATAAAAACTCTATGGAGCAACCAAATTGTTCTATAGAGACAATACGCTTTAACTGCGTAGCCACGCTGTTCACCCGTCCAACGATCCATTGTAAACTAAATGGTAGACCACGCTGATCGGCGATCTTCCTCCCCACCACCTCCCTGCGAGCTCTAAGCCCCGCATCAAATCTTTCCATTTGACTGGCGAACCCTGTGTAAATAATTTTATTTTCTGTTCAGAAGCAATCCACACTTCAATATCTATGATTCAATTTTTGTTTGCAATTTGCTATTTTCACTTGTATTCATACAAGTATGCACGAAACAAATTTTTAGACGTTTATAACAAAATGGAGCAACTAGCAGCAAACATTAATAATTTAGAAATCATAACCTAATTCGTTGAAACGTTGATGTTTAAAAGGTCGACAAACGTTCCGTACCAGGTAACGTCAGTGCAGTGGACAAGGGGAGAAGTGGTGCATTTCAGCCGCGTTTTGAAAAATATTACTTTGAATAATAATTATTTTTTTTGATATTTTTTAGTGTTCTTTAGATTTCAGTAAAGAAAAAAAAATCGTGCAAGACCTCATTACAGGTGTATATTGTTTGTGTTGCAAAATAACTGTTATTATTCTAAAAATGACTTTATTTGTAAATATTATTTTAACACTATTTGATCAAAAAAAGGGTACAAATAAAAAAAATTGTTTATATCTAATTATATTATTAGCAGATTTAGCTTGACATTTCTGGTACGTTTTGAATATACCGAAACAAAGAAACCGAAAACTGAACTTTTTTGACTTGGTGTTCCAATCTGATCTTTGTAATTTTTTTCAATTAACCATTAACTTAATGGTCCTGTTTTATAATTAAATTTATAATAATTTTCTACCTTAAGAGATGTATAAACCTTGAACATAGTTATTAAATACAGTATAAAGTAGAAAATTTTTGAACTTTTGAACTGTTCGAACAGTTCAATGCCGTTGAACATGTTCGAACCTTAAAATTATGAATTGTTCGAACAGTTCAGTTGATGTTCGAACATTTTGACAAGCCTAATTTTTACTATGTATAAATTTTGTTGCGAGTTTATGTGCGATATATGAAATAATACTATAAGATCAAATATATTGGTGCTTTTTACACATGTTATAAGACATAAATTTGAAAAAGGTTAATTTTTACGGCAAAAGGTACGTACAATTTTGTACACTACCTATTCATTGCAGATTAGGCTAATATTAGTCCAAGCAAATTAGATTTTTTAGAAATAATTTCTAGTTTTCATATTACGCAGATATATTCCCGAAAAGTATCCACCCAACGCATGCCCATAACATGCCCTTTTTGTGTTTATATGTTATTTTTCTCAGTTTTCCCTAAATATTTCAAAAACTGTTCGTTCTAGTAAAAACACTTTACAAAAAATTGTACAGCATAAAATTCTCCATAGAAAAGTGGCACAGTTTTGAAGAAAATCGTGAAAATATGTATTTCATACATTTCAATCAGTAAGAACCAAGTCGAAATTTTGTTTCCCTACATGAAAACTGCTGTCACTTATGAACGGATAAAAATATCAACACTGGTTTTTTCCGAACATTAATAAGTACCATTTCTTTAAAAAAAATTTGAGAGCCTTAGTTAAGCAAAAATTTGAAGATTTTCTCAGAGAGAAAAAAGAGAAATTTGAGCATTTTTTTCGTATTATTGTGTTTAATGTGATTAATGAACACCCTAAAATGTTTTTAGTATATTGTATATTATGGAGAAATGTTTGTAGAATTTAATGAAACAATCCGGAAGTCGTTGTTTTTATTCGTTCAGAAGTTTTAGCACAATAAATATTAGAATTTTGAATTATCAGCTTTCTGTCGGAGAAACATTTAATAATCTTGTAAATAACTTCAACGGAGTGTAACTTAAGACCATGAGATTTTAGGGCATAGTGCCCATTGACACTTTTGATCAACTACCCAAAAACTACTAAATTCTGGTGGTTTCGAATGGTTTGACAGAAAACCATTTACCATAAGGGTTCCTGCAGGGTCCTTTCTCAACTTTCTCTCGGAAAGAAATTTGACATTTTGGCTTAATGAAAACCCTAAGAAGTTTTTGAGACAATGTATCTTATAGAGTAATGTTCGTAAAATTTATGTTAATTCGTTCAGAAGTTACAGCTCATTAAACAAAATAGATAGGAAAAATTTCACTATTTTTGAAATTAATGGCGTCTTAAAATCACTAAGCTTACGTCTTACGTTAAAAAAAATTGTATCCATTTCTACATCAAATAGTATTTAAATCGTTTATGTACCTACCTTACGCCCATGTCACACCTATATGTCTTTGACCGATGACTGATGAAACCAGTTTTGACATACGAAAATTTGCCGAATTGGTGTCACACCTATATGTCAAATATCATATGAAAATTTATATAAAATATTTATAATAAATCTAAAAATATCATTTTTATAAACCTTTGCCCTCTATACTGATTTAGCAAATTTGAATTCATTTAAACAAATTATAATAACCAACAACAAAATACGTGCTGTTTACCATGTAACTCATTTCACACTGAATATTATTTGAATTTCTGCCCGCCAATCATCGTTCCTGGTTTGTTTTCATTCTAACCTTCCTTCAGTACACAGTAAACAAACGTCAATATTGTTTTCGTGGTTCTTGAGTTTAGACTTTGCGTTTTGTTTTGTTACCTAGTTATTTCTTGTGGCGAAACACGATATAGAGTAAAGATAGATACAATATCGATAATTTCATCGCCGTGAAATGAGAAGCAAACGGTGACATACGGCTTTGACCGATGGAAATAGCGGCGCTCCTATTTTTCGTCAGTTTCATCAGTCATCATCAGTCAAAGACATATAGGTGTGACATGGGCATAAGAGATACGAAGTTGGTTAAATTAGACAAAAGTTGCCCCTTTAGGGGCCAATTTAGAAATGTTTTTGTTAAATGCGTAGGTGACTAGATATACGCAAAAATGTACATTTTGCCATTTTCGTTTTTCACCTATAACTTTTTTGTTTGAATTAGTTTCTAATTTGCGCGTTCTATAGGCCGTTTTTAACGAGGAATTCACAGCACATTTTTTTCTTTTTTCAACGATATAAAACACAAGTGCATTGAAGTTAAAATGAAGGCCGAAATTGCAAAATAATATTTTTTAAAACTGTTTTTATCAAGACTACGAATATCAATAACAATTATAATTATTATTTACCATAAGCATAGGATTCCTCGAAATTTAATCAGAATAATCCGCTAATTTTAAAAAAAATTACCCAAAACAATGGCAATTGAATAACCATTTTGTCGATTTTGGACCTAAATTTTGAACGCTCATATCTTGGAAACTAAAAAAAAATTTAAGTGCGGTTTGCGCCATTCTTCGTAGTTTAGTTAGTATAATTTGAAACTTTTTAGAAAAATCAATATTCGTGGCCTACCTTAATAAAAACACAGGATGCAAATTGTGTCTAAAGCAGCATCGTTCCCAGAGGGCCATTTAAATGCTAGACACTGAGGTTCGTCTGCGACGACACGGGGGCATCCCCTCTCGTATTTTAAGGAAAATACCACTAATAACATTTAATAAATAATACTAATAATGCTAATAATTATTTCACAGTTCTCAGAAATCCAACAGATAGAGTACAGTTGTACAGCTGTCTACAGTCCGAAACAGCTGTCTACAACAAACTGTACTCACCTGTTGGATTTCTGAGATGAACTGTGAAATACGTTACTAATTATTTTAATAAGAACAGTTTAAGAAAATATTATTGTGTAATTTCTGCCTTAATTTTAATTTAAATGCAATTTTATATCGTTGTAAAGAGAAAAAAATCTCTATTGAGACGGGTCATAGCCAACTATAAGCTCCATATTAAAGTTTGAATTTCTAAAAATCTGTAGGACATAAAAAAATTTTGAGGACTGCTGTTAATTTTTCGTTAAAACTGCCTATAAAACGTGCAAATTTGAAACTTGTACTAATTCAAATAAAAAAGTTATAGGTGAAAAACGAAATTGGCAAAATTTACATTTTTAGGTATATCTGCATTTTTGTGGGAAAACAAAAACATTTCTAAATTGGTCTCCCAAAGAGACAACTTGTCTAATTTAACCAACTTCGTATCTCTTATGATTCTCGAGATCCCCATGCTTAAACAGTTTCATAGGACACCATGTATATTAAGTTGTCAAACTCATTGGGAAGCCGAGAAGGTTGCAACTTTTATTTAGATAGATGAAAGATGAAGTAAATTTTCTTGACTGGTGGTAGAATGAGGAATGGAGATAAAATTACTGGGATGCAGTCAACAATAAAATATATTGATGATGATAATAATTTAAAATGGGTATCTAAACTATGAGTCGTCGTATTTATTGCTAAGTGATATATTTTTAATATTTTCATGACTTACTACTACTGCTTATTATTGTTCAAAAGATTTATGAAAATTTTATGTTATTATTTTTTATTTTGAAATTTAAAGGTGGTGCAAGTGCACCATCTTACACCATGCTACCGGCGCCCATGTAGAGACTAACTAAAGATTAAGATGTTTATACTATAGAGAACCTTAACTACTGTTTACCTATTCTAATCTAAAATGTCTAACATGAAAGCTACTATATATGATTCAGGAATCTTTCTCACGGGGAGAAAATGTGACATGAACATAATTTTTTCGTAGAATGCAATAATTACAATATAATTTAAATGTGCTCCTCGGAAACTCAAGTTGCCAGTTAAATTTTTTTTTTTAAATAAATATAAAATTTTTAATTAGGTAGGTACCTACATCTTAAACGTGTTAAGGATAAGTGTACTGAAAGAATTTCGATATAATTGCACATGGCTTAAATTACAGGCATTAATGGGTACTGTAAAATTTCAAAATACATGTGGATATTTCTCTCGAAAAATTTCAACTAATCAGGTTACAGGATTTTTTTTAATTTCGAGCCAAAACAATCAAATTTTAGTGAGCACGTGGATAAGTGCAGTACCCGTTAGTATTTGCACAAGTGCATACCCGAAGCAACGAAACAAATCATCAAGAAATTAGTTATTTATTGAAATTACAGTCTGTCCAATGGCAAATACAGATATTTTTCTATCTAAATTATATTTTCCATAAAAAAAGGAGAAATTGCATTGGACAGAGTTTCAATGTCATTGATGTTCATGTGGTAGATAAAATATTTGTTATTTTATATTAAAAATATTTTATTTTCCTCGAGAAATATCTCGTGCTTGACAAATACATCAGAATATTTTCTCTCTTGCACTCGAAAAAATATTCAGTTATTTCTCATGCATTTGTGATATAATATAACTATTGTATATAGTCGCGTAGTACAACAAATTACTTTCAAAATTCGATTTATATGACAGCCATATTTAGTAAACTAATATTTTTGCATATTTTTCCACGTAACAGTACGTTTTTAATATAATACTTGTTCTGGTTTATTATCTTGCATATAAATTACCGATAACGAAATTCCATGTACATTATATTATTGCTTATATTATGAGTCACTCTTTAGACAAATAATGTTAACTTCATTCTTAATATTGAATTGACTACTACGTAAATAGAAAGTTGCTTAAAGCGGAACTACATATTATCAACTGCTTTCTAATTAATTAAGAGTAATAATAATTTATTCTTGTAGGTAATAATAAAAAATATATTGATTTCATACAGAGTGTTAATAATTTTATTTATCTGCAGAATTATGCTATTACTTTTTATTCTACTGTTATTCCGTCCAACATTTTCTCAGATAGCACTGTATGATGAAGATATAAATGTAGTGTTTCCAGCAGGTGAATTATCTCATAGTCCAGATGATATCCCAGCTGCAAAACATTTGGGAATATTCAACAATTGTTCTTGTCAGCAATCACCGTATATTCTTATTGTTTGTTCCGGAGAAAATTGTCAGAACTTTCCCATTTTGTCCGTGTCTGAGCCATTGTTTAAAATTAAATTGACTAGTATAACTAAAATTCGCAAAGGTGATCTGAATCATCTTGCCAATATTGAAGCTTTGGAAATTGAAGGTAATAACATGCTTACTACTATTGAGCCTGGTTCTTTTCAAGGAATGTTCCGATTAAGAAATATGACAATATCCAGTAACATGATATTACATTATTTAGAAGAAAATGTCTTTGAAGGTTTAAAGAACTTGGAAACTCTTTCAATGTCAAAAAATGGATTCAGAAGAGTTGTGGATGCTTCAAGAGCTTTATCACCTAAATACTTACCTCGTTTACAACTTTTAGATCTGTCTCAAAATGTATTTCATACGATTGAAGAAAATGAGTTTCATTACATGAATGGTACGAAATTAGAACAACTTAATATTCATTTATGTGGTATTATTTATGTTCATCCAAACTGTTTGAAACCTTTTAAAAACTTAATAGTTCTTAGACTTGGTCAAAATTTGTTTAATAGAACAACAATAACCAAATTAATAGTTCAACTTGTTGACGATGGAATTCCCTTGGATTTGTTGAATCTATTAGCAAGTGGTTTACGAAGAACTCTTCCTTTAGAATTATTAGAAGCTGTTGGAAGATCTAACATTTCTGATATTGTGCTTGCACAAAATCATTTTGATCAAATAGAAGATGATTCTTTTCCTGTAATGCCTAATCTTTCTGTAATGGACTTGCGAGAATGTTTCATTGGCAGTATTTCAAATGAAGCATTCAAAAAGTTTTCAAATTTAACCTGTGTTTTAATTAATCGTAATAGGTTAACTACAGTGCCTAAAGGAGTACTGATTCCAACTTTATTAATATTAGATATTGCGGGAAATTCTGCAGATGACCAAACATATTTTTTCATACCAGATAGAATATTTGAAAACTTGACTATTTTAGATAATTTACAACTTTCTTATAATAATATACAATCTATAACAAATCAAACTTTTGTTGGCTTAAATAGTCTAAGAATTTTAAATTTAAAAAATACTCTATTAAGTTACATTGAAGAAGGTGCTTTTACCCATACACCTCAGTTACTACATTTAAATTTAATTAAAAATCCCTTATTGACATTGATGCCAATGACAGCTGAAACTTTTCGTGGCTTAGACGCAGTACATATTATGTTGCTGGGAAATTGTGGTATAAAAAATTTAACTATTATCCCAGGTATACTTCATTATTTAAAAAATATCACATATTTAGGATTGGAAAACAACGAAATACAAACAATTGCTCCTAATCAACTATCACATATGCATATACTGCAAAAAATTCGCGTAGATAACAATAAACTTAAACCGTGGACTAAAAACATATTACCAAAAAATGAGTTTCAGTTTTTAGATGCATCTCAGAATAAATTTACTTATATTTCAGAAGCTATGCTAGATGATTTTAAATCGGTTAAGTCATTAAATTTAGATGGAAATCCCTTTCGATGTGATTGTTCATTATATCCGATAACTCAGTGGTTGAAATTTAATAAAATGGCATTGATTTATTCAGAACAAAATGATTTTGTTGCAAAATGTGATACGCCAGAAATTTGGAGAAAAATATCCATAGTGGAATATATAAAATATTTATGCGAGAATCCTTCAGATTGTGAAGAATTATTTTCATATACTCATATGGTTATTATTTTAATTTTAATAATTCTATTATTCTTAATTATTTTCATATTGTATATATTTAGGTGGTATATACGATACTGGATATTTATGAGCAAACTTAATTTTTTGCGTCATAACTTTTGGACAATGCACAAAAAACCTGACGAGAAATATGAATACGAATACGATGCATTTATTTCGTATTCAATTGAAGATAAAGCATGGGTGTCTCAACTTTGTTCAATGTTAGAGCCAGACCTAAAACTTTGTGTCTTCGAACGAGATTTTCCAGTAGGTGTTAATATTTCACATGCAGTTCTTCAAGCAGTTACAACTTCCAAAAGAACTCTTCTTGTTATTAGTGAATCCTTTGCAAAAAGCCACTGGTGTAGATGGGAGACACAGCTGGCACAATATCATCAACTTTTCTTTGGCTATGATTCTGTTGATGGCCCAGACGATACTTTACTTTTAGTTAGACTACATCCAATTAAAAAACATTTTACTCCTACTTTAAAATATTTAATTAAAACACGGATATATCTTGACTGGCCATCAGAACCAAAGAAACAACGAGAATTTTGGAATAAACTTCGAATTTCATTAGGTGCTCCCAAAAATAAAGCAAATAGGTTGTCTGTAAATAACTAAACTTTAAATAAATAAAAACTAACTCCTATGATTGCCATACTGAGCACTCAGTATGAGTAATCTCTACGTTTATATCATTATGTTTGTTATACAACTTTATAAAAAGCATGGTTATGTAATTTAAGACAACAAATCTCATGAGTTTTAATTAATTGTAACTTGTGATGTGTGATGATGGGGTACATGGACCCCGAAACGTCCAAATAAAAATTGTTATATGTCTACCTAAAATTATTAATAAACAAGATCCTTACGCCAACCTATCATTTTATCAACATTTTATCTTGGATTAACCCTTCATCTTTGGCATTGTTTTTGTTTGCTAACGGTATATAATTGTTTATTTTATTGACGTATATCAATTTATTTGTTCTGTTAGTTTGTTTTGTCATAAATTTGAGAGTGTAAGTCTATATTTATCTTGCTGTTATTTTTTTTAATTAATATGATTATGTAACACTTAATATTGACTATTCACTATTAATTGTATTTATTATTATAGAACAAAGGAATATATCATTGTCTGTAAATTATTTACTGCTGTCCTAAACTTTAGAAAATGGAAATTTGATTTCGTTTAACATTAATTTGTCTAAATTCAGAATTTTTTTTATGAATTATATCTCATTGGATATTATTCCACTTAACCTGATAATGTTATATTTTTTTCTATTATTATTTTTTTATATGTTACAATTATGCCTACGTGAATATTAGTCCAGACCCCAGACATTCTGTGATGCCAGCATGGTAGACTTGACTTAAAACTTACGGTCATTGCGCGCAGCTTCGCGGAATAATATTTGAATAGCAGCCAATCAGATAGCAGTAGATTTATAAGAATAGATTGGTGAGGTGTGTGTCAGTTAGTGACTGATGTTTGTTTTGTTTTTGATTGGTTTTAAGAAGACTTTATATTGAGAAGCATTCTTTGTTTTGTGTGTTTCAAAATGATGAATTGTATTGTGAAATGTTGCAAAAATCGAGGGCAAATACCGGGTGTAATCTATCACCAGTAAGTTTAAATATACCTACCTATACTTAATTTAAACTTTTGACTAATATTACATACAAAAACTTGATTTTATGTTTTGAAAAAATCACGTGTTTCCTATCGTAATGTCGTCTGTTTGAAGCATTCTATACCACACGATTTTAAAGGTGGAAAACATATATTTAAAACCAGGTGTAGTTCCATCCTTGTATTTAGAGAATAGATCATGCAGAAAGGAACTGGAGCTTGTTGTACCTTCTACTACTTATGTTGAAAATAATGATTATTATAGAAAATAATAATAATTTATAAACAAAATGAATACGTATTATTACAGCCTACAAATACCCACAAACATTTCATCAAGTTCAGATTATGATTCATCAGATCAGACAATGTTGTACTCAAAGATTAGCTAGAACATTTCACACTTATGGGACATTTTTTTAAAAATATATAACACAATGATAATATGGTCAACAAACATATTTGTACTTTTTACAGTAAATCACCCAGAAAATATGGAAAATATTTAACGCAAGAGAAGGAAAATATTAAAATAGTGAAAAAGAAATTGAAAATGGCCCATCAAAAAATAGAAGAAAGCGCAAAATGTCGCATTTGAAGGATATAGTTGTTGATTTAAAGAAGAAGAATGTACTATCACATGATGCTTTAAATCACTTAGAACAATCTTAATAGAGACTTATTGGAAATTTGATATTTCTAGTCAGGCCTGCAATGATTTGCAGAGTAATAGATGGAAAAAAGTAACTATAGTACCATTGGCTAGTGACCTAAAGTTGCTAATGGATTATTGAACAAAAATGCAATGGAAGCTGTAAATTCCTTAAATGAACATGGAATAAATGAGGCCGACTACATTAAATTATTACAAACTGTATTTTGTCGACTGGTTTTGTTAAATAGAAAAAGACCTGGCGAGTTGCAAAGATTTTTGCTGCGAACTTATGAGTATTCTCTAAACAACCAAAATTCTAATACTTATGAAGAATTCTCAGAGGTTATTACATAAACGGAGAAAGCTTTAATGAAGCACTTTAAAATAGTAGTTATCAGAGGAAAACGGGGTAGAGGAGTACCAGTATTGTTCAGTCCGGACATTCAAGAACATATAAAAATATTGTTTCAGCATAGGACCACAATAATGCAAAAACCTAATTTATACCTGTTTGGCAATCCCAAAAGTAGCGAACCCATAGTCGGATATAAAGTTCTAAAAAAATATGCGGCCGAATGTGGTGCACAAAAACCAGACGCGTTAACTTGCACACTACTAAGGAAACACTTGGCTACATTGACCCAGTTATTTAATTTAACTGAAAGTGACGTGGAACAACTTGCCACCTTTATGGCCATACATTAAGTATTCATAAATCATCATTATCGACTTCCTGATGACGTTTACCAAACGGCGAAAGTTAGTAAATTAATGATGCTTATGGAGAAAGGAATGGTAGAAAAATTCAAATGCAAAACCCTAGCTGAAATTGACATAGACATGGATAAAAATTTAATGGAAATTGACCTAGAAGAAGAAAATGTAACAGAACGTGCTCAACATATGATGGTGATACAGAGGAAAACTGCGAAACAATAAACGATAAAGCTGAAGATGTTTTACTTTCTGAAAAAAAAGACTGTATTAGGCAACAACAAAAGTATCAAAAAAAGTACAAAGAGAGTACTGGTTCCATGAACTGATGAACAGAAGACTCTTATTTGTTCTTACTTTAAAAAGCACATAAGGACAAAGAGACCCCCCAAAAAGGGGTGAATGCGAAATATTGATTAGTCAACACCCAGCAGTTTTCAAAAACAAAGATTGGCTCAAAATAAAAGTTTTTATACAAAACAGGTACTCACAAAAATAAATATATATGGTCAGAATTATCGTCTAAGAACAGTTTATTGGGATGATTAATACAATTATTTGTGGTACCGGTAACTATGGGGTGTAACCCAATCTGTGTAACAAAATTTAAGGGTGGATAGTATTGGACATGAATCAAAAAGAATTTTGTTGAAATTCGCAAAATTAACAGTAGTTTGCAAAACAACATCATTTTTGGTACCACTGGTTCTCACATTTAATTACAAACGGTTATGCAGTATTTATTAGCGTAATTACATTAATGTAATAATAATTTTACAAACAGGAAAACATTAAATTTGTAGGAACTTACAGAATGTCTCATTTGTTTGGACCCATTTTTAAATTTGCGAAATTAAAAAAAATCTTATTCGTGATCAGTGCGTCCAATACTATACATTCTTAAATTTTGTTACACAGGTTGGGTTACACTCTGTATTAACCATAAAATATAAAGGTTAGTCAAAAAGTAACATAACTAATATGTTTATTATATAGTGGCGTTCATTTCAATCCTTATTACCATAAACAGGAAAACAATGCAATGGAAGTAGTCCAGGAATTATAGCTTTTAGGGTCAGAAAAATTAATTCATAAAATTTTATGACTGAATTCGGTTCCTCAGACAGTGCACTATCACCGGAAACAAAGTCCCCAAAAATCCCCGCATTGGAAAATTTGCAGGAACCAATAGAAATATACCTATTTTAATGTAAACTGCTAGAAAGTGAAATTAGTGTTTACGGACCCTAGGGGTGATCTGATGTGGTTCAAATGTTATTTTATGAAGAAAAAATATTTTTTTCGACCCAAAGACAAATGGATCTAACCATAGAACAGAAGCTGATGCGCAATTTCAAGACAAGCGGGCTAATAGACTAGACGGGAAATCCGAAATTTGCACTTCTAGGTGCATTTTATGTAACATTTTGGTAGGTAACATGAGTTTCTAGACTAATTTGACCCCGCTGAATTCGAATCTGCCCGTTACCAAGCCGAATTTTGCATGCAACACCCGGAATCCAAGATGGCGGCCGTTTATTTGAATCTTTACGTATAACACGTAAATATTGTTGTATTTTTGAGAATGATGAGTCTTTTTCTAGGTTTTCGGTGTCTCTGAATTCATTGACATTCAAATGTAATATTCAAGATGGCGGCCGAAGAAGCAGGAAGTTCAACCGTCCAAAGAATATACAAAAACATGTCAATCAACTTACGGGTTATCAAGGGCCTTACAAAAATTTAATATAATGTATATTACGTAAAATTTACAAAGGAATCCAATGCCGTAAACCGGATGTCGATATCTTTATCCGTTCAGAAAGTAAAGTTGATTAAACACAAAAAATATTTTAGATTCTTAAATTTTGCAATTTTCACTTGAAGATAATAATTAAATTTTTGATTATCAATGGCCTTACAAAAAATTTAATACCATGTATCTTACGTAAAATTTACTATGGAATCCAATGCCGCAATGCAATTTTCATTTGAAGATAATAATTAAATTTTGGGTTATCAAGGACCTACCATAAAATTTAACATAATGTTTCTTACATAAAATTTACTAAGGAATCTAACGCCGCAAACCGGAAGTCGATATCTTTATTCGTACAGAAAATATAGTTGATTAAACATAAAAAATATTTAAAATTCTTAAATTTTATAATTGTTTGTGAAAAAGCTACGGCATCTAGCCACGATATGGCACTGTTATGTTATTATAAAAATATGTATTATAATGTAATTAAAAATTTAAAAGGGCTAACGTGCCGACATTTCTCTGTAAACTACTGGTTTAACGCATTTTCATCCCTTTCAACACCACAACTGCGAATGCCATCGCACGCACGCACGCGCGCGTACACACACGCCTACACATGCACACACATACATACGTACTTAAACTCAGTCACAAGACGCGTAGCACCTTGAAAAAGGGTGGCATAAACCCTTTTCTCCCCGTTTTTAAACTACTTCCGGTGAAAGTTTTGGCCCATTTTGAAAAAAAAATTGTCTTTGGGTCGAAAAAAATATTTTTTCTTCATAAAATAACATTTGAACCACATCAGACCACCCCTAGGGTCCGTAAACGCTAATTTCACTTTCTAGCAGTTTACATTAAAATAGGTATATTTCTATTGGTTCCTGCAAATTTTCCAATGCGGGGATTTTTGGGGACTTTGTTTCCGGTGATAGTGCACTGTCTGAGGAACCGAAATCAGTCATAAAATTTTATGAATTAATTTTTCTGAGGTTTGGGCCTATTTTTCGGTATAATTCCTGGACTAAAGTTGCCATTACCGGTGTTGCTATCTTTCTTGTACTCTAATGACGTCACTTCGCCCACAAACCGGTGTACTCTTTTTACGTAAACAGTGTCAAAATTACAACTTACTTATATTTCAATTTTTTCTGAACATACGAGAAAGGTTATTTTTGACTACCTACATTAAATTTAATCCTAAATATAAGGTAGATATTTATTGTCATATTGTAAAAGAATACGAATTTTGTTTCATTTACTAAAAAATTATCTGTTTATTAAAAAAATTTTGAATCCAAATAAAATTGTTTATTTTCATGCAAGTAATTTGTTACGGTCAAAAATATTATTTATTTTATGATTCTACGCAACCCAATCTAGTGGAGGGTGTGCATGACAATTTTAATTTCCCTTGTACGTTGAGTTGACTGGCCGTGCGGCCAAAGTGACAAACTCGTGCTTACCAAATAAAAATTAGTGGTTGTTTCATTTGAGTCGTTAACTAAAACGCACGAATAATTTTTTTGTCGTATGATTTCGAGTTATTGTATTTATCGAAAAGAAGGCAGTGCCATTATTGGGATATTTGATAGTGTGTTATTTGGAAATTTGGATTCCTCCGGAAACATCCGGGATAAAAGAGTTACGTTCTTCTGAAATAAAAAACTACCAAGCCGACCACCAACCGAGGTAAATTAGCTCTATTTAATTTTCTTGATGCTTTTCTTTATTGCTGGGAAGAACCCTACGTGGTTTGTATGTAGTTTCTGTGTTATTCAATTTCTATTTAAATTCAATTGTACTTAATTGTTAACTTATATTGTGCATGGCCGTTAATTGAATTAACGTTTCTGTAGCCATTGCGATGCGTTCTTTAATTATTTTTTGCTTTAAATTTTATAATATTATTAGTTTGGTGTTAATAATTTTTTATTTAAATTCGCTTCACGAAATTATCAGTAGCGTGCACGCTTGGCGATTCTTGTGCTTTAATTAAGAAAATCTTTTAGGCTTGATTTTCCTGGTTATCGTTTTACACGATTGAACCACCTCCAAAAATTGAGTTTACAACCATTGAACTACAAATTGGCCACCATGATTTTCGGTATACGTTAGTTAGGTTGGCTACCATTGGTCATTTTTAGCTTTGTTGTTTTTTCTCAAGATGTGATTTGAATTTTGATTATTATTATTAATTGTATTTTCTTTAAGATTTTTGTTTTTTCAAATTCTGTTAAAAATTGTTTGACACGCTCCTTTCTCAAAACAAATTTTCGCCTGCGGCGCATTAGCCCTCGCTTTGCTCGGCGTCCTCTTTTCAAGATAAACAAATATGGTAACCCTAGTCGTAGGGCTTTATATTTTAAGTAATTTAGCTTTCTGTTGATCTTTAATCGTACGTCCTCCACGCTACTACACTCACCGGCACGGAAAACGGGTCACTTTTTCTTTTGTAAAAATTTTGGTTATCTCTTGATTATTTTATATAACTATGATATATTTTATTAAAGGGTATTATAGTCAAGCATTTCGTATTATGAAATTAATGTTTTAAATATTTACTAATTGTTTATTATCAAAAGAAAAAATTATGGACATAAAAACAATAAAAAATAAGTTGAAAAAAAATTTAAAAAAAATTAAAATCACATAAATTAACACAATTCGTTTATACTTAAAACGCGTGGTCCCTCTGCGTAGTCTTATGAACTCGGTCAATCGTAGAGACATACTCAAAATGAGATTCCTGATGCCATCTTGAGAGATATTATTATATGCTTCTAACAGTGCTTCTCTGAGTTATTCCAGCGTACTAAGCCTACTGGGACCGGGTACACGACTTCGAATCTTTATATCGAGCATATACCACACATATTATATTGGATTTAGATCTGTACTCCGCGCTACGTTTGATGTTAACAACATTTATGAAACCGTTCAAGATTGCAGCAGCATGAGGGCGCGCATTATCGTGCATCAAGATAAATTTATCATCTTAAAATGGTGCATAAGGGACAACATTGTCGGTCAGAATATCTTGTATGTAACTATCGGCATTGAATATTACCATAGAAACAAGGAATAAATCTATCCGCAAAATCACTGATATCCCAGTTCACACCATTATTGATCCTCCCAGGAATCTTACAGTATTACTGAATGCACAATTTTCTCAATTGGTCGTCACATTTTTACACATCTTTTAATAATTTTATTTGACCACATTACATTAAATGTTTGTAGCAAGTCATGGCGAGTTTACATAATACAAATTGTTACGTTCCAAACTTAGGTTACGATAATATTCATATAATTTGTTCATCCAAACTTTTATTGTTGAGCCTAAAATAAATCTAAATTATTTCTCATTCATTATGTAACAATTATCTTACCTTTTTTGATCTCAGTTAAATATTGTTATTTTAAATTAATGTAATTATAATACATCAAACCCTGCATTAGTAGTTTTATATTTTGTTTACAATTTTTGACAACTCCAGAATAGTTTATGCTGTCACCGTATAACGCTCAGCGCTTGCCGCTTAACGTAAAGGCTCGTGCACACGTTAAGTGCATAGTAATAGTTTTAGAGTAAAATAATCTTTAAAATCATTCCTAATCAATTTATATGACATTTATTTATAACACAAACTACATATTTACTTAATTTAATATTCAACACATTATTGTAGCTTATAAAGGTCCGGAACAACACCGTGTAAAGTATTCTTTAGTTCATTATTTATTGTTTAAATATCTTACGCTAGGTTGCGATTGGTTATCTTCTTCTATCTTCTTATAACTCATATCAATCTATCTCCTTCGATAGAAGAATGAGAAAATTCGGCTTGTTTCTGTTTTTCTGGAGGGATTGATTGTTCTTGAGGCTTTTTGTGAAGACGAAGTGTTTCTGGTGTATTGAAATTAGGCAATTTTGCTGAGTTTGAAGTGTATTTTTGGAATTATCCTCCAGCAGGAGGGATTTTGTGGAAAGAAACCTTCGATTTGGATAATATTTTCCAATGGGTAAAGCCCGAATTTGATATTTCACTGGCCAAAATATTACATACCTTAAAGCCACCTACCATCAAAAGGTAATTACTTGACTTTTGCTCATCAATTCTTCTGCACGAAAAACATTATTTATTGAGTACAATTCGTACTGCTGAATTTTTGTCAGCTATGTTTGATTCTTTATTTATTCTATGTACACCCCAGTCGTATGCTAACTAGCTATTATTTTAGGCTTTTTATTTCCTGTAATTAAACAACCAAATATGGGACATACTGTGGCACGAGAGTAGGATTCCACCACCTACATAAGGACTAATATCTTGGAGTTCGAGGATTAGATAAAATTGGAAACGTGGCCGTGTCATTTGCCGGAAGTTCCGCCATTTTGAACTCTGACGTCATTCACTCCTCTAAGGGATACCTACATTCGTTTATCGAGGACTACGGTGACTGCGCCAACGCCATAAGTTCACAGATAAGCCCAAATTTCCTTTAGTTGATAATGGTTAATGGATATGGTTAAGTTATTTACTACCAGAATTTAAAGTCTGATAATTTAATTTGTATTCTACAGGGTGTTCATTTTAAGTGGCGCACCATTGCTAACTCGAGAACTATAAGAGCTACGAAGTTGGTTAAATTAGCAAACAATTTCTATTTTATATGACTACTTTAATGAACGAAAGAACAAATTTTTTAGACCAGTGGTTCTCAAACTACGGGGTGCAACTTTCTTATTTCAAATGGGGACCTATTTTTTTTATTTGCTTATTCGATTCAGTATTTTTTTCTGAATTCAACGAGATATTAGTTTTATACCCTTGCATAACAAAAACATATGAAAAATGCTATTGAAAATTATAATAATTTAATTAAAATCTGATAGTTAGTGTAATTGAAGAAAACAATTTAATATTTTGTTTCTTATTAATTGTTAGTGAAAAAGATTCTAGTATACTATACTGATCAGACCAAATAAGGTCGAAACACGTGTCCATAGTTACCGCCACCTTATACCCTTTATTTAGTACCTTGAACTCATACACTCAGTAGCGGTCCTGATCTCTTGATTAAAATCAAATAATCTTTTTTATTATCAAATAACAATTAATATGAAACAAATATTCAATTGTTTTCTTCCATAGTACTCTTGTAACACTCAGATTTTAATTAAATTATCATAATTTTCAATAGCATTTTTCTCATGTTTTTGTTATGCGAGGGTATGAAACTAATATCTCGTTGAATTCAGAAAAAAATACTGAATCGAATAAGCGAATAAAAAAAATATGTCCCCATTTGAAATAAGAAAGTTGCACCCCGTAGTTTGAGAACCACTGGTCTAAATATTTTTTTCTTTCGTTCATTAAAGTAGTCATATAAAATAGAAATTGTTTGCTAATTTAACCAACTTCGTATCTCGTATACTTCTCGAGTTAGCAATGGTGCGCCACTTAAAATGAACACCCTGTATATTACTCATAACTTAGATTAATTTATTGTCTATATTATTTACTTATACGAGTATCACTTGCTTTCGGCAAGTATTTAAAGTTGATGATTGTGTTGAGCAGGGCACAGTAGCCCGTGCGAGTGTCACCTATTATTTAACGTTCGTAAAATTTATTTTGTTTTTCGCGAATGGTTAGGACGTCGTCGAGATTATAGTAGGTAGGACTTGCGTTGTTCATTTTACCATCGCGCTTGCTTACGGAAAACATTGGTCGACCAACGGTATACCGTACGTGTTTGTGCGCTATTTTAATTTTCTTTATTTTCGCAAACTGCGGTCCTCGTTCTATGACAGGTTACTACACGTTTATATATTTTACACGCTTTGTTACTACGCCTCGCACGCGTTCACCGTCCTGATAAATATTATTCTGTATTAAATATATCATATTACTTTATTTATCTCAAATTTTTAATCAATATAATACTTATTTACGGTTATTTGTCATTGCATCATTTTTTTTGATAAAGCCTACTACTACCCCTATCCTGCGGAGCTAGTTGATCAGCTTTAGTTGGACACTGTTTGGATCATCTGGCGCCCTCATTTTAGTTTTCTTTAATCGCAGTACCCCTCGACCTATCTCCACTGCAGCTTGCCGGTGTTCAACCGCACCTTGCGCGGGAATAACCTTAAGGGTTGTAGCAAAATATAAAAAATACATAATTTATATTACAGTGCTGATCAAAGCAAAGTATTCATCGCTAGAATAGAAATAGTGTTTATTTTAGCTTTAAAGTTATTTTTATTTAAATTTTTGATAGTTTCAGGTAGTACATTGTATAATTTTACGTTCAATGAATTTTTGATTTAGCCCAAATCTTTGTGTTTGTAATAAATTAGCAGACCTTGTGTTGTAATTATGACGGTCTGATACAAGTTCATAATTATTGATATTAGAGTGTATCTCAAGTAAGGTATGATAAATAAATAATGTTGGTAAAAGCATTATTTTTAACTTAATAAAAAGAGGTTGGCAATGCTCTCTAGAATGAACGCCTTCAATTATTCTGATAGCTTGTTTCTGCATTATAAAAACTCTGTTGGCGTGTAATGAGTTTCCCCATAACTTATTACTGAGTGGAATAAAGAAAAATATGATACCTTTAAAGTTTCTAAGTTTACACATTGAAAAATATTGACTCCAATGAAACAATTTTGAGAGTAGTGTCAAATATAACGTGTTATTTTTGCAAAAAAATTGGTCACAAGAAACAAGAATGTAGAAAATACAAAACTTGGAAGGAGAAAGCTGATAATCAGAGAAAAAATGATGATAAAATAAATACAGCTGAACATGAAGACAATGTAGACATTATCTTCTCTATTGATGGAGAGACCGTAGGTAGGATTCTGGATTCGGGTGCAACACGACACGTAGTCAATGATGCAAATTTTTTCAAATCAATTGATAGATCATATAAAGATACTATTCAAGTTGCAAGCGACGAATTAGTACAAGTTGAAGGCAGTGGCAGTGGTGAACTGTCATTTTTGGATGAGAAGGACATAGTTTCAACAGTTAAAACTACAGAAGTTTTGTTTGCACCAAAATTGATAGGCAATGTAATGTCAGTTCGACGTTTGGCATTACAAGGTCATGAAGTCAATTTAAAAAAACAAATATGTGAAATTGTAGTGAACGGTAAACAAATTGGTGTTGCAGATCCAATTGGAAATTTATACAGATTACGACAATCCCAATAGGTTAATTCACTGATTGACCACAAAGAAAACTGTATCCATAATTGGCATCGTAAATTGGGACATCGCGATGCAGAAGCTATAAAGAAAATGCATGTAACAAAGTTAGTTAATGGAGCGGATATTGATAACTGCAATATAAAAGTATCATGTGCTACTTGTATGAAGGGCAAATTATCAAGATTACCATTCCCAAAACAATCAACTAGTAAGTCATCAGCACCACTCGACTTAATTCATACCGATGTTTGTGGCCCCATGCAAACAACAACACTGAATGGAAAGAAATATGTGGTCACATTTATTGATTATTATTCAAGATACACAGGTATTTGTTTGCTAGCACAAACATCAGAAGTACCAGAAGCACTAAAAAGATATATTGAGTTAGTAAAGAACAAATTTAAGCACAAGATCAAGAAAATTCATTCAGATCGTGGTGGTGAGTACTTGTGTAATGATTTGCAAAAGTACTTGGCAGATGAAGGGATTCAAGTTCAATTTACTGCAGCATATTTACCACAACAAAATGGTTTAGCCGAAAGGAAGAATAGAACTCTTTTGGAAATGACGCGTTGTATGCTACATGACGCAAATCTACCAAATATATTTTGGGGAGAAGCAATTAAGACAGCTAATTACATACAAAATCGCGTCTTAACACGTGCAAAGAACGTTACACCATTTGAACTTTGGAACAATGAAAAACCAGAAATAATTTTTTTTCAAATTTTATGCTCAAAATGTTTTGTGCATATACCTAAGGAGAAAAGACAGAAATTTGATAATACAAGTATCGAAATGATATTTCTCGGCTACGACAATGCATCTAAAGCGTATCGCTGCTACAATCCAAAAACTAAAAAAGTTGTCGTTAGTCGTGATGTCAGATTCACTATTGACGTACATAAAGTGGAATCATTTACTACAGACTCTATTAAAGATGAAGTACAATTAGACCTTAAACTAGGTTCACAGAAAATTGAAAATCAATCCACAGAAGAAACGCAAAATCAATACAATGAAACTTTAGATGATCAACTAATTGAGGAGGAGATATGTGAAAAATCTGAAAACCAAAAGATCAGCGTTTCTCAACGATCGACAAAAGGAATTCCACCACTACGATTAAACCAACAAATTTGTATTGTAAAAAATAATATTGTAGAACCAAAAACTTACAATGAGGCAATATTAAGTAAAGAAAAGGAGAATTGGTTAAATGCAATGAAAGGTGAAAAGGAATCTCTTGAGAAGACTGGCACTTGGCAATTAGTTGATTTACCGAAAGTGCAACAATAATGTGGACAATCAGAGTTGTCTAAATTTGATAAAAAAAACTAAAAGTTTTCAAATAGAACAAAGCCATTAACAATCATTAAACGAAATAATTTTCGCAGTAAATGTAAAATTGTATAAACGAGGAGAAGTGTTGAAATAAATAGTTCGTTTATACAATTATAAAAAGTTGGCTAAAACAAAATATATTTATATTATTATTGATTGTATTTTGACAGTATGAAAATAAACTATTTTTGAATCTATCTACTAATTTTATTCTTCTTCTTATTTATTTAACTGGCTTTCACGTGCGATCTATTTTCAATAGAAACGACAGGAGAAATACATCAATGTTTAAATGTAACATCATATTAAAATAAATCTGATTGGTACATAGATTCTGCGGCATCCACATACATGACAAATAATAAAAACTTTTATATGGGTGAAATAAGACCGAAACACGGACAAGTTAAGGTTGCAAATGGACAACTACTTGACATTAAAGGTATAGGTGACGGAATTATCGAACATAAGTTAGATAATGGGGAAATAAAACGAATACAAATCAACAATGTAATATATGTTCCTGGTTTGGACTGCAGTTTATTATCGGTTAAACGATTAGATCAAAGTGGATATTTTATTACATTTGGAGAAGGAAAATGTATCATAAAGGAAAATACCGAGTTGATCGCTGAGGGATATCTAGAAAAAGATTTGTATAAACTAAAATTTTTAGAAATTGCAAATAAAGTTGAAGAACATAAAAATTGTATACATGGATGGTATCGAATTTTTGGTCATCGTGATCCACGAGCTATATTAAAACTTGAAGAAGACAAATTAGTAGACGGTTTGAAAATTGAAGATTGTGAACACAAAATGAAATGCGTGTGTTGTTTGAAGGCTTAAAATTAAACAAACACCTTATCCAAAGAAAAGCAATAATAGATCTTTGAAGATAGGAGAATTATTTCATGCAGATCTTTGTGGTCCAATGAAGACAACAACTACAACCGGTAAGCGTTACTTTTTAACTTTAATTGATGACAAGTCAAGATTTCTGAAAGTTTACTTAATAAGTCATAAAAGTGAAGTAAAGTATAAAATAAAAGAATATTTTAATTATGTTACCACAAAAATTGAAAGAACACCAAAAATATTACGTACAGATCGATGTGGGGAATTCGTTAAGGATGAATTAAAGAAATATTTAATTGAAAATGGAATTCAACATCAATTAACTGTTCCATATTCGCCCTCTCAGAATGGTGTTGCTGAATGAAGAAATCGTTATCTTACTGAAATGCCGAGATGCATGCTAGATGACAGTGGTTTGGATAGAAAGTACTGGGAAGCTGCTGTAATAACAGCGTCATATATTCAAAATTGCTTACCAACTAAATCATGTAAAAATACACCATTTGAAGAATGGTATGGTCGAAAACCAAATGTTAATCACATGAAAATATTTGGATGCAAAGTTGTATATCATATTCCAGTGGAAAGACGAACAAAATTGGATGATCGTGGTATAGAAGGTATTTTTATAGGATATGCAGATAAAACTAAGGATATTTAATATTAGACCAAGCTACAAATAAAGTGATTATATCAAGAAGTATTGAATGTATAGAAAATGAAACCAAAGGTGTTTCAGAAGAAATCAAGAGAAAAGATGATACACTTGAAGAAGAAATTATGTATGAGCTTCATGATAAAATGGAAGAAAATAAATTACAGACAGAAGAGAATCAAAATAATACAAAAGAAATTTCATATTTACGTAGATCAGAAAGAAGAAATAAAGGTAATCCACCTGATCGTTATTTTTCTTTATATAAAATAACTCAAGAAGTTCAAGAATCTTCATCTTGGAGAGATATGCAAAGTTTTCCGGAACAAGAACGTGTAAAATGGATTAGAGCTGCGGATGACGAAATGAAATCAATGGAAGAAAAAGAAGTCTGGGAATTGGCAGATTTACCAGATGGTAGAGAAGCCATTGATACCAAGTGGATCTTCAAAGCAAAACAAGATCAAAATGGAAAAGTATCACGTTACAAAGCACGGTTAGTTGCAAGAGGTTTTACACAGAAACCAGGAGAAGATTTTGTAGAAACTTTTGCACCAGTTGCTAATAATGCGACATTTCGTGTAATACTTTGATCACACGTTTTATTTAAAGTTACTTGATTTATATGCATTGTAGTTTGAGATGGGGTGTTGAATTGAATACAATCTACAATTGCATATAAGTATGCTATGTATAAATATATATATATATATATATATATATATAATTAGAGTTAAAAAATCTCGGGAATCGGTCAGGGCTCAAATACTAGTTGTTATTACGTACTTAAATTTATTTCAAAAATTCCAATATTTCGGACATTAATTGTGTCCTTCATCAGGGAAACTGTCAGGAAAATACAAAAATATAAATAAATATATAACATGAAAATTACACAAAAAATACATTGAAAACATTTTTTAAAAAATACTTACGAAAAGTATTAAGTATTAAGAAACTGAACGCAAAACACTGTCTGCAGTACCGGTTTTCTTCTATCAACATTTAAATATTTATGTTTTGTTACTTTGGAAGATTTATACATTTATAAGAACAATTTTTATAATTTTATACTTTGCACTCTGCGTATCTAAATATAACAAGTAATAGCAGGTGGTTCAGCCGTTGGACAATTCTCTGATTTCCCGCTCAAAATGTTGTTGGTTGGTTGGTAACTCCCACCTGTTGAACATGGCCTACTTCAAGTTGTAGAGTGACGTTTTGGAGAATATTTCGCACGTGACAGAAGAGGTTAATTATGTTTGGTTCCAATGTTTGTTCAAAAGGAGATTGTAGTTTGTGTTGATGTTGTTAATGTCTTTTTTGCTGTTAATGGTGTTATTTGTGACAGCTATGTGAAACATTTCTAGCAGTTTCCTTTTGCTTGTGTTTTTTTCAGTTGATATTATACTAACGTCTTCTTTTTTAAAGCCATGTTTAAGGTTTCTACAGTGCACCGCCATTGTACAGGATTTTGTAGGAATTTTGATATCACTTGTGTGTTGGGTCAGCCTGGACTTAAGGGCTTGACTTGTTTCACCTACATAACATTTATCACAATCTGCACATTTAATTTTATAAACTATATTACTTCTTTCAGGTGTTTTTATTTTCTCTTTGGTTTTTGTGAAATACTTGTTAAGCTGTTCTCGGTTTTTACAAGCTATTTTGATGTTTTCATTTTTGAAAACCTTCATTAATTTGTATGATAGATCTTCAATGAAGAGTATGGAGCTGTATTTAGTTGCATTATCATCATCATTAGCTTCTTGTATTAAACCGTGTCTTGGTGTTTCAGTATTGCTTGTGTAAATCAACTTTTTGAGAAAAGCTGGTGGATATGAGTTCTTCCTGAGTGTAATATAAAGTTCTTCCATGTTTTTTCTGTGGTACATTGGGTGTGATAGTTTGAGTATTCGTTGTTTAAGTCCTTGTACAAAGTTTATTTTAGTCTTAAGTGGTTGTTCGCTTCTGTAGTTTAGATATCTTCCTGTGTGTGTTGGCTTTTTATAATAGTCGAGCGTTATTATATTGTCCTCTGATCTAATCAGCAGCGTGTCTAAGAAAGGAACGCTATTGTTTGTTTCCTTCTCACATGTGAATTGTAAGTGTGTGTTATAACTGTTGAACAAATTTAATGTGTATTCGATTTTGTTGTTAGGTACTGCTAATATTACGTCATCCACAAATCGTTTGAGGAATGGCAGCTCATAGTCCAGTTTCTTAACGCATGTGTCTATAAGGATATCCATCACTCTATTCGCCAGGACTGGGCTGATCGAACTACCCATGCTCAATCCAAAATTTTGACTGTAAAAAGTTCCGTTGAAAACACAATAGTTGCATTCCATCACAAGATTTATGCATTATATATATATATATATATATATATATATATATATATATATATATATATATATATATATATATATATATATATATATATATATATATATATATATATATATATATATATATACAGGGTGAGTCATCGAAATGCCCGTCGTCGATATCTCCCTTGTCGTTAAAAATACAGCATCAATTTTTTAACAGAATTTTTCGTCTACTCAAGGAGCATAAGTTAATATTATTTTCACATATACAGGGTGTTGCATAACGACTTGGCAATAATTGTTCGTCGTTTTTTAAATGAAACACCCTATATATTTTTATATATTTTGAATTGTATTTTACTTACCTATACGAACATATAAATTTCATTTTAGTTTTCCGCGGCGTTGCCAAGTTATTCAATTTTTTCTCTAAAAAAAGCCGAATACACGTATTGCTTTATAAAGGCGTACTGAAGTTATTTTAATAGTAAAAATTATGAATTTTTTTTTCTGAACAACTGTAACTATACTCTTTGTTCTGACATAACTTTTTTTAAATGTTCTTATACAGGGTGTTCAGTACAGAGAATCAAATTTACTCAATTTCAAATGGCTATAACTCGTCATTTTCAAATGGAACACCCTATATTTTATTATTCTGTTGTGTGTATTTTTGCATCTTCTTATGTTATAAAAGGTGTCCTATGCCTAAAAACATTAATTTAATTAATTTCGAAATTAATGTTTTTTGGCATGGGACACCTTTTATAACATAAGAAGATGCAAAAATACACACAACAGAATAATAAAATATAGGGTGTTCCATTTGAAAATGACGAGTTATAGTCATTTGAAATTGAGTACATTTGATTCTCTGTACTGAACACCCTGTATAAGAACATTTAAAAAAAGTTATGTCAGAACAAAGAGTATAGTTACAGATGTACAGAAAAAAAAATTCATAATTTTTACTATTAAAATAACTTCAGTACGCCTTTATAAAGCAATACGTGTATTCGGCTTTTTTTAGAGAAAAAATTGAATAACATGGCAACGCCGCGGAAAACTAAAATGAAATTTATATGTTCGTATAGGTAAGTAAAATACAATTCAAAATATATAAAAATATATAGGGTGTTTCATTTAAAAAACGACGAACAATTATTGCCAAGTCGTTATGCAACACCCTGTATATGTGAAAATAATTTTAACTTATGCTCCTTGAGTAGACGAAAAATTCTGTTAAAAAATTGATGCTGTATTTTTAACGACAAGGGAGATATCGACGACGGGCATTTCGATGACTCACCCTGTATATATATATATATATATATATATATATATATATATATATATATATATATATATATATATATATATATATATATATATATATATATATATATATTTGTTGTTGTAGTGTCAGATTGAAATAATAAATAATAAATATAACTTTGAAGTATATTTTACTTAATTAATTTATAAAATACTACAGTACTATTGTAACTGTGTAACTGCTGTTTACTAACTTGAAGGTCTTCTTTTGGGCTCCCTTGTATTGAGGGGCCCGTGCGGGTTGTCTCGCCTCCTGTTAATCTGTCTGTTTTTATTCATTTTTCCATGACTGTGAATGTGCTACCTATTGACTTCTTTTCCGGTTTCTGTCGGATAGGTGCTTTGGTCATTTTTTTCGGCGGTTGCGTTGTCCGTGTTCGTGGCGTGAGTCGTTGTGGTGGTATCCATCCTAACGATGTTTGACCCCCCTCCACCCCGTATTCCTTGGGACGGCGTCTGTCGGAGCAGACGACGGTATTCCCTGGAGGACCACTGGAGGACCCGCCCGGGGATTTGTTTTTGCATCGTTGTCTTTCATCGTGTATCGAGTCGTAGTCCTGCATTTTATACCTCCTGTCAGGTTATTGTCGGGTCGTCATCGTAGTTCCGTAGGCCCTCCTCCAGCACTCCGTGGCTCGCATGGAGGGGTGTGGGTGGCTAGGGCCCCGGGGACGCCGCTCCCCGTTGAGGCTTGAGGAGGTTTAATTTCGGAGACTCTCCTAGGCGGGGTGCCTTCACTATGGCTACGAGTCCCGTCTACCCGTGGGTGGTCGCTCACACTGAGACAGACGCCACCACCGTTGTAGGTGCCGCTAAGTCTTCCGGCCACCAGTGAGTTCTGGTCCGTCGTACTAAGTCTCCCCCACCACGGCAAGGTGAGCATCCTCCGGGGACATGGAGATGCTAATGGGGCCGGTTACTAGCCACAAACATGAAATGGTTGAGAAAGTAACTCTTCGAAGATGTTCGCCAGGTATAGATATACGGACTACGTGGAAGTGTTGACGGGCCCGGTTACTAGCCACTAGTGGAGAAGAAAATTGTCTTGCGGATCTAGCCGAACACTGACCTGTGGAGAAGGGTATTTAGGACCTGGCGAATCAAGTCGTTCCCTGGCAGAAGTAGGCAGGATTGAGTAATTTGGAGGTATAAGGAGAAGATGTGATACGTACCAGTGCTGAACAAGCAACTCTCTTCTGATAAAACAAGAAAGAAATCTGATGATCAGGTCAATTACTTCTCTTTCTACACGTCTTTTGAGGGTCTTTGTTAAATGAAGATTTATTACAATCAAACACGACTTTATTAGCACAGCATTGGAACGTGGCTTCGTTAGTAAAGTAATAAAAAAATAAATCTGCAGTTGTATAAATAAACCATTACATGAGGTTACCACGTGTCGCATGTCTCCACGTGTATGTAATAAATAAACAACGTGTAAATGCCCTTGGTAATGCCTTAGGTTTGTTGGGATTTTACCTTGACTTGGTTTATTTATCTTTTCGTTGATCTTTTATTAATCATTAACGTAAAAAATCATACATTAATGACCCCTATAAATGCATGATTTTTATTTATCAACGATTTATTGGATGCGTTCAAAACACGTAATATTGTATTATATTGACCAGCTGTAAGTTTTACCAAAATGCAAAAAAGAATTAAAAGAAATGATTTTCACACTTCTAGGTAAATAAATATTTACGTAGAATTACTTTAAAATGAATATACAAATAAAAACATCATTCTAAAAACGAAAATACCTTGGTATTTAGTACTGCTAATCAATATTAAGTAAACTGACTGCACCGTGCACCCGCTTCTCCCTGAAAACAGTTGATTCGTTGATTGTTGTTGTTGAGTTGTCCATTGTTGTCGATACAATTGTGGTGAACATTTAAAGCCCGTTTTACAGTCAGCAACAAGTTCATGAATTGGTTCATGAAATAGTTCATGAACACATAGTTGCGGAAGAATGTTTCTTCTGTATTACACTTGGCAACACGTTGAAACAACATTATTATTTATTTTTTACAAGTGTTACCAGCATAAACATAAAGCATGTTGGTACTCTGTAATAATTTACATATTGTTGGCTATCTTCATTTATGTTTGTGTCATTTGGTCTGCTTTTATTATAAATGGTCGTTTTGTCAGTGAAATGGATCGCAAAAAGCTTACTACTTCGAAGTACAAAGGAGACGTAAAGTTGCTGCACTTATAGCCGTTATAATGACAGGTTTATTAAGTAATACAAATATTAGAAGAGAACGTCGGTGGTGGGTAAAACCTTGGCTAGAAAGAAGATCTTATAAAGAAAGTCTTCATTTAGTACATGAAGAATTAGCCGTTGAAGATAAGGATGCATATAAAATTATTTACGTATGAGTGAACCGGTGTTCAAAAAACTGAGTTTAATTGAAGATAAAATCAAACGTAGCGACACTCACTTGAGAGAAAGTATCAACACACGTGATATGCTTTCAATAACATTAAGATTTGTAGCTACTGGTGAATCATACCGGAGTCTAATGTATTCATTTCGAGTAGAAGAATCAACTATATCAATTTTTGTACCACAAGTTTGCATTGCAATATACGAATCTTTAAAGGATGTTTATTTAAAGGTATGAGAAAAATATTTTATATTAATCAAACACTTATTGTATAAATATATAATTGCAGGTTCCCACGTCTGCGGCTGAGTGGTTAACTATAATACGTAATTTTGAAAATACTTGGAATCTACTAATAGCTGCGATGGCTGGCACACACACATTGTGTATCAGGCTCAAAGAAGTGCAGGGTCTGTTTACTACAATTACAAAGGGACCCACGACTTGCACTCGTAGATGCTGATTATAAGTTTCTTTATGTGGATGTTGGTACAAACGGCAGAATTTCAGATGGAGGAGTTTTTAGAAAAAGTGACTTAGCAAAAGCTATAGAAAGAAATTTGTTAAATATGCCAGAAGAGAAACCACTTCCTGGTCGTACGATGCTAGTTCCTCATGTAATTGTAGCAGGCGCAGCATTTCCTCTAAATATAAACATAATGAAACCATTTCCGTTTCGCAATCTTACAAAAAAGCAAATGATCTTTAACTATAGATTAAGTAGAGCCAGACGAGTAGTTGATAATGCATTTGGTATTTTGGCAAATAGATTTCGAGTTTTATTAACAACAATAAACTTTTTTTTAAAGTTTAACATATAACGCTGGAATGCTGTGTTTCCGTTCCGCAATCTTACAAAAAAGCAAATGATCTTTAACTATAGATTAAGTAGAGCCAGACGAGTAGTTGAGAATGCATTTGGGATTTTGGCAAATAGATTTCGAGTTTTATTAACAACAATAAACTCTTTTTTTAAAGTTCAACATATAACGCTGGCATGCTGTGTTTCCGTTCCGCAATCTTACAAAAAAGCAAATGATCTTTAACTATAGATTAAGTAGAGCCAGACGAGTAGTTGAGAATGCATTTGGGATTTTGGCAAATACACTCGAGGAAAATAAAAACGCACCACTTGAAAATGCACCAAAAATGACAAAATTTCAAAGTGCGATGTCTCGGCTGCACCTCAAAAAGGCACTTTTTTTTCAAAAATTCATAACTTCGCGCCAAATCATCGTAGGTCCTTGAAATTTTGCGGACCTTGAAGGAAAAAGTCTGATCTTTAATATGATGATATCCAATATGACGAAAAATCCACTCCACCCCTTCCCACCCCCCTTAGAAAAAAAATGTACCTGATGTCCAAAAAGGTCCAACTTTGGCAGCTCATACGCAGTGCCAAAAAAATCGTGGACCTTATTGGCCAACAGGGTATTAAAGATCACACTTTTTCCTTCAAGGTCCGCAAAATTTCAAGGACCTACCATGATTTGGCGCGAAGTACGAAAAATCCACTCCACCCCTTCCCACCCCCTTAGAAAAAAAATGTACCTGATGTCCAAAAAGGTCCAACTTTGGCAGCTCATACGCAGTGCCAAAAAAATCGTGGACCTTATTGGCCAACAGGGTATTAAAGATCACACTTTTCCTTCAAGGTCCGCAAAATTTCAAGGACCTACCATGATTTGGCGCGAAGTTATGAATTTTTGAAAAAAAGTGCCTTTTTGAGGTTTCTGAATTTCATTAACAATTATCTAAAAGTGACTCTAAAATTTTTATTTCTTTAAACACCTTTATTTTTTAGATGTTTTAAGAAATAAACGAATTTGGTGCGAAATCGGACAAATTATGGGCAAAAAGCACAAAAATACCAATTTTTTTCAAAAATTCATAACTTGGTGCCAAATTATCGCACGTACTTGAAATTTTGATAAAATTGAAGGAAAAAGATTGAACTTTATTGTCCTGTTGGGCAATAAGGTCCACGATTTTTTTTACTCACGCTACAAGTTGCTACAATTGAACATTTTTCAGTCAAAAACATGTTTTTTTTCCGGGGGTGGATCGGGTTTGGTGTCAGATTAACTTACAGGGCCGAATAGAGAAACCTTCAACGTTCTCGGAAATGCCAAATTTATTGATTTTAGAGCAAAATTCGCCAAGTTATGGCCAAAAGCCTCAAAAAGGCACTTTTTTTTTAAATTCATAACTTCGCGCCAAATCATCGTAGGTACTTGAAATTTTGCGGACCTTGAAGAAAAAGTCTGATCTTTATTACTCTGTTGGCCTATAAGGTCCACGATTTTTTTTGCACTGCGTATGAGTTGCCAAAGTTACACCTTTTTGGACATCAGATACAGTTGTTTTTCTTAGGGGGGTGGGAGGTGGTGGAGTGGATTTTTGGCACATTAGCTATCATCACATTAAAGATAAGACTTCAATGTTTTCAGAACTTGAAGATTCATCCAATTTCGTCGAAATGCAGCCGAGATATTGCACTTTGAAATTTTGTCATTTTTGGTGCATTTTCAAGTGGTGCGTTTTTATTTTCCTCGAGTGTAGATTTCGAGTTTTATTAACAACAATAAACTATTTTATAAAGTTCAACATATAACGCTGGCATGCTGTGTTTTGCACAATTTCATTAAAACAGAAAACCCTACGGCATACATCAAAGGAAATCCAGAGACTGATATTGACAAAACATATACATTTCAGTATGGTTTGAGTCAGCAAACGAGCAATAAACCGAAAGCATTAGCCATAAAAATTCGTGAGGAATTTATGGAATACGTAAATGGAATTTGTAAAGTACCAGTAAATATCTATTTTATTATACTATGTACATTTTGTATATATTAGAATATAAAAATACCTATATTATCAAAAAGAACAAAAATACTATAATAGATATTTATGTAACAAGTGCATAATCTAGGACTTTATTGAAGAGCCGTTGTTTATGGCAGAGTGAGCGCAGCGAACTTTGCTAATAAATAAGGCGAGTCTATAAAGTCCGATTATGTACGAGTTACATACAATATTTTATGTACGATTTCATTATAATCAATTTTTATATTGCCTAGAATAACATTTGTATTTGACATAAATCGGGTTGACAAAAAAATTTGATAGTATTAGTGTATTTTTTCTATTGTTATGGTTACAAAGTTGTTTATTGATTATTTGTCGAAACTCACAAACTGACATTTATTAAAAACATTCTTATTTTTGGTCTAGAAATGAAAGAAATTATTGAAATTGCATTAAATGCAAAAGAAACACTTCTCCTGATTATGCCAAATAAAATAAAATACCGAAAATACAATATTGTAAGTACTTCAATACTGATCTCGTCGTATAAGATATCCAGATGGGCCAAGTATTTGATGTTGTGTGCTACAATATTAATATAAACGAAGGAATAGATAACCAAATTAGCTAGTTTATCCCTAAACAATTAAATAAGGTTTGTACTTAGTTTATTTTACATGAAATTTATTAATATTATTTTGTTGGTAATTTAGTGTCAGTTTGTCAGGAGCCTGTAAAATGTATTCCTTATTGTAATTTATAAAATTTTCATTTAATTGAATTCTTGTTCATAAATAAAAAAAATGTATTAATTTTAATTGTTGTCTTACTTTATCATTATGCACTAGTGCATAAACTTGTAGTTTATGCACGCTAAACAACGTCATAAACAATTGATTATAATGAAGTCGTACATAAAATATTAAATACACACTATTATTAAAATTAGGGTTACCATATTTGTTTATCTCGAAAAGAGGATGCCGAGCGAAGCGAAAGGGGCGTGGCGAGCAATTTTAACAGATTTTGAAAAAACAAAAATCTTAAAGAAAATACAATCATAATAATTATGATCCAAGTCAAAACACATTTAAAATACAGACAAAGCTAAATAATTTACCTGCTTCAATAAATAAAATTAACTATTGCAGCACCCGTCAAGAAGCCAGGATAACCAACCGGACTAACGTACCGACATTATTTATGGTGGTCCGATCATTAGTCAGGTCGTGGGTTCGAATCACTCGAATCCCACTAAGGACATGAATGTTGTAAATGTCTAAAAATTTGATTTTAATATAAAAATTGTCACTGGCTAAATCAGAATCAAAGGCAAATTTTTCAAGTGAGGTAAAAAAATTAATGAAATTGCACCACCACTTACATAATATATAGTATTAAAATATTGGAATATTTTATTGTACGTTTCATCCGCGAGATATCTATAATCTTAACAATTTAAATTTTTTCGTATTACGGCAATTTATCAATTTAAGTATAGGAATTTCTGATAAGAGGACAATTGTATTAAAAATGAAAAAAGATACCGGACTCGGACATCTACCCTAAAAAAGAGGACATGTCCGGGAAAAAGAGGACGTCTGGTAACCCTAATTAAAATATTAATTCCCATCTTCATCCTTTTGCTGAAATTCATAAATTTGCTTCATTAGTAATGCCTTCAATTGCCTAATAATTTTTTTATTTTTTATGATTCTCATTTCGCTTTCGACATTGGCACAAAATGTCGAAATATCATCTTTCGGGGGTGATGAGGGCGGCTAACGGATTGTGCTAGTTTGCTGATCGAGTCAGTAGCTGATTTCAGAAAATCATCCACCGATTTTCCACGCTTCTTTTTATGTGCAGGAGTTTCTTTATATACAGGTTCTACCCTGTCCTCGGAGTCATGAGTTGTCAGCTCTGGACTTGTGATTTCCATTGTAAAATTGCTACTATCGTCGACATCTTCTAATTCTTGGACAGTGCCCTCAAAAAGCACTTCCACTGGCCCTTCAGACTATAAATAAAATATCATACGTTAGTTGTATTTCTCTTCAAAATATCATGCTCTCATTTTAATTGAAAACTGCAGATTACTTACAGTACTTGCAGAAGATAAATTGTCTGTGCTTGGTCTAGCTATAAGCACTGTCGCTCAGAAAAGTTAATAATGGATATGCCCAAAATTTAGAAATGTACAACGCATCGGACGACATACCACTTTGCTTATTTTTGGCCTCTTTTGTTCTCTCACGTTGGAACTGCGTTCTTAACCCGTGTAGTTTTTTTAAAACTTCTTCTGCTCTAATTAGTTCCCCAGTAATTGATTTAAATTCGTCACAAATTTTGTTGATGGCATTTGCTCTTTTTTGAGTAATTAAAGAGTAATAATAATTTTACTCTTTTCTTGGGTCCAAGTATATGTCATTTTTTAATTATGTAAGAAAATACAAAATTGAACGTATATAAGCTTGATTGACAATTCACATGACACGTAGTCACACTTGTCGATGATCATCATCATATATACTAAAAGGCATAGTGTGGTGGAAGATTCATCACCTTAGCAACTATACGTTTTTTTGCTCTAAAATTTGTATGGTTTGTACGATTTTAATGAAACTTTTTTTATACGATAAAGGGTTATTTTATCTAGTGATTTTTCTATATTTTATTGTTGTAGGGAGCACAGTTTGCGTGAGAAATAATAAAAACTCACTGTTTTTTCACTCCTTAGCAACGGGCATTATACTTTATTCGATTGTTTTTTTCATTTGGCATATAGGTAGAGGATGAATTTGACTATATTTCTATGCATGTTTCAACCCCATATTGGGTATATTAAGAAAGTTATTAAGAAAAAACCGAAAAATGCACGGAACGCAAATGGGAGTATGCCATGGAATTTTTGTTTTCTTTTTATTAAAATAATTTTTTAGTCTAGTGTCAGATTTGACGTTTCCAATTTGAAATTTTATTTGGATTTATCTTTCATATTTGATAAGGTACAAATATTTTGAAAATTTTATTGAGTATTTAAAGATGGAGCACGCATTATATTTACTCGTTTTTGTATAAATTTGTAATATTTTTTTTGAATATTTTTATTCAATTTTACAATGCACTGTGAAGTTGCATCATGTTGTTATTTATTACTGTCCTATTTATAGTATATTTTGACCCAAATGTAAATGTTCAATTAAAAAATATATCAAATTTCCGTGGATAATACTATGTATAATTCTCAGTATTTTAAATTTAACAAACGTGTTAAAAATAGAGTCCCATAATAAAAGTTAACATGCCTTTTTTATTTTTTTATATGAATATATAATCTTTGTAGTTTTGTTTAATATACCAGTTTGCTTAAAATTTTGTTTATTTTTAATATAAAAAGCAATTTAAAGCGCAATGCATTCATAACGTTGCCAAAATCGTAACGTTACCGGGTACAAGCCAATGAGAAACAAAGGCACCATAGATGTTATATGGTAGAATGGATGGGTGCGCAAAAACACTATAATATATTTAATATATAAATAATCTAATTAATTTTGTATTCAATATACTCATTTTATTTTATATAAATAATTTTAGTTTCTGTCCAGAAACAATCCACACATCAATATCTATGATTCAATTTTTGTTTGTCATTTTGCTATTTTCACTTGTATTCATACAGGTATGCACTATACAAGTTTTTAGACGTTTCTGACTCAAGTTTTATAACAAAATATAGCAAATAGCAACAAAAATTAATAATTTGGAAATCATAACGTAATTCGCTGAAACGTTTGACGCGGTTTGACGTTTAAAAGGTCAACAAACGTTCCGTACCCGCTGACGTCAGTGAAAAAGGGCAAAAGTGGTGCATTTCAGCCGCGTTTTGAAGAATATTACTTTTAATAATTATTTTCTCATTCTTGAGATAAATTTAAGAAAAAAGAAAAAATACGGGGTAGATATTTTTTAGTATTCTTTCGATTTCAGTAAAGAAAAAAAATCGTGCAAGACCTCATTATATCAGTTTGATATCAAATTAAAGGGCTGGACATGGGCTACCTAATTAATAAAATAATTTAAAACGTTCAGGCGAGCACTACTTTATAAAATTGATGAAAATGGTGACCAACGATTGTCATTTGCTTTTATCCAAAAATTATTAAATCAAATCGAATTTTATTTAAAATTAGAGGATTTGAATTAAAGGGTTAAATAAAGGTTATCTATCTTATTAATAAAATTATTTAAAATGGTGGCAGACGATTGGCATTTGTTTTTATTTAAAAAAAACAATATCGAGTTTGATTTTAAATTACAGAGCTAGGTGAGGGCTAATTAATAAAATTATTTAAAATGGTGGCCGACGGTTGTCTTTTGTTTTTACAAAATATGTTAGAATCATACCTGTTGAGTATGATATCAAATTAAATGTCTTAATAAGAGTTGATACAAGATTGTGCAAAATGTTTATATCTTAAAATTATAGAAATCATATTGATTGTAATATCAAAGTAAAGGTCTTGATGGTGAGGAGTGATATACACAATAAGAAAGTGATAAATATGATTGTGGGTGATTAACTTCGGTTTTGTTCTTTTCAAAATAATAGAATCATTTCAAGTTTGATATATCAATTTAAAGGTTTTGATAAGGTACCTACAATATTGTTCAAGATGACGTTCGACAATCGTCTTTTGTTTTTAGTTGGATAACCAGGATATTTCTTTTATTACACATATTATGTTATTTTATTTTAAAATTTTAATGGCGTAACTAAAATTTATATTGAAGAAGGAAAATGAATAATTTGAAGTTGTACCTAATTAAATAATTTCATCATACAATTTTTTTCGGTAGAGTCTAAATGTCAAAATCGTTATAATTGAGGCACGAAGTGCCGAATCGTCCCACATTCAAAGTTCGCGGAGCTTGAGCCCGCGAAGCGGGCGAATCCCTCTTGTCGCGCGGTAGCGCGACCTAGCCGAAGGCCCGCGTAGCGGGGCCTGACGCTAGTAACCTACTATTTACGACAATTACCAACTCTTTGATTTGCGATTGGCAAAACAAAAAATAATCAGAAATCACTAAATCTGATGAAATGTTGCGAGGTGCTGAGCAACAAAATTAGAACATGTTCTAATTCACGCAACAAGTTTATGAACTAGTTCATGAACAGAATTTCTTGAAAACTTCTGTTTTACATTAGGCAATTTATGTTCATGAACAAGTTCATGAATTTGTTGCTGAATGTAAAACGGGCTTAAAGCGGTACTAACCTAATTTGTTATTTAATAAAAATTTAAAAAAATTCAAATTAAAAAGGTACGACCAACGAAAAAATATTGTAACTCACTCATGTGTTAATAGGCGATCAATAATCTCAACAAATAACGCATTCGCTTCTCTCACGCGTTAAAATGTCTCAATTATTAATCGCCCTCATTAAACACACTAGCTTGTTAAATAACTGTTATTTAATTTTGATGTTTTAAACTGTAATTATTAACTCCATAGCAACAACAATAAATAAAAGTTTATTACTTTATTAATTTTATTGCATTAAATAAATCAGTTATCTATGTTTACAACATAAATAAAAAAAAAATCTTAAGAAAAATAATTAAGAAAAAATGTGGTATCTAATATCAAACTCAAATACAAATTATGTAAAACCTACATAAGTATTATGTAAAGTATTTTTTTCTTGCTTTCAATCAACAAAGGTTTTAATATTTTCATTCAAGTCTATATTGCGTGCTACTTCATTTTCTATAGACAGTATTGCTAGATTATTCAATCTTTCATTTGTCATTGTAGAACGAAGATACGTTTTACTAAAACTTCGTTCACAGGTAGCAACAGTAATAGGAATTGTTAACAGAATTCTTAAAGAAATTTAAAGTGTCTATGGTTGTTTGGATATCTTCTGGAATTAAATTTTGAAATGAAATAATTTCGTTCCATAATTCTGTTCCATTCATATATCACAGTTATTTTCGAATTTTAGCAGTAAATGCAAATCCATACAGTATTTTAAAAGTTCTTCTTTATTAAAATCCTTTTTCAAATTGTACTATTGTACAAGAATCCCGAATTATTATCAAAATCAGTTGTTTGCTCAAAACGTTCACGCAAAGAAGATGTTACCTGATCTAAAAGAACGTTAAATACTTTAATTTTAAAATTTTATTTTGCATCTACATTCACATCATTAGGAGCTTCGTAATCAAATTTCTTTTTTATACGTCGAACACGTTTTTGAATGAATACAGGCTCAATATCCACTAATTCAGCCAGCTCTTTTGCGTCAACTAAACATTGTTCAAAACCATTGCGTCGATATTCCTCGAGATATTTTGTACAAGATTGTAAAAGTTTTACAGCATGACTTAAATCCATTGAGTTGGACTGTAAGGCTTTACTTACAATATTTATATTAGAGAGTAAATCATACCAAGTAACCAGTACTACCAAAAAAGTATAATCGCAAATTTGTTCTAACAATGTCAATGCTTCGTGTCGTGCGCTAGGATCTTTAGCATTTTCATGCACTTGTACCAGCGCATTGTGGATTTCTGTTATTTGGTATCTAAATGGTTTAATACAGTCAATACGACTTTCCCACCGGGTTTCACATAAAGGTTTTTAAGTCAAATTTGTCAAATTATCAGTCAAAATTTTCCATCTTGCTACAGAGACCGAAAAAATGTATAAATACGTAGAAACAATCCAAAGAAAGAGACTGATTGTGTGCAGGAAATAGCCAATAACCAAATTTAGAGAATGACAGCCACAAGGCATAAAAAAGGCACCTTTAATTTTTCCTTTCATATTAGAGCCGTTATCGAAGCCATGGCCTCTGCAATCATTTAAATTTAATTTATAATCGGTAGCTAACTATTTAGTTACTTCATAGTATGATAAACCTGTCGAGTCTTTAATTTCTTGGTAACTAATAAAATGCTCCATGATCTTTATTTTATTAGCGCTCATATCTACAAAACGCAATGTAAAGAAAAGTTATTCTCTATGACTAATGTCTGGGGTACAATCTAGTATAATGCTGAAGTATTTTGCTTTGCATACACGATTTAAAATATCATCGCGAACAGAAGTTGCTAATAGGGAAATAATCTCATTTTGTATTGTTTTACTACAATAAGATGTTTTTGTTTCTTCTTCTACTATTCTTCGGACATGCTCACTTAAAGTGACGTCATATTTGCTTACCAGTTCAACTAAGTCCTAAGAAATTTCCATTATTTTTTGTAAATAATATATCAGACGATTCACGAAAAGCCAAATTATGGTTTGATAAATATAAAACAATGTTCATTAATCTTTCTAGTACTTGGGACCAGTGTTGACGTTCTTTAGCTATAATTGTTTGAATTTGATTGTCTATTGTTGTATTAGTGCGAAACGAGTGGGAAATCTGTTTCTTGCTTCAAACCACTTCATAAAATTACTTAAATGTTATGTACTATTTTCATGTGTTTTTAAATATTCAGAAATATATTTCCATTTAAAATTACCTGTTGTGGCTAAGGATGATTTAATTTTTTCGGTATAAAATAGTTTGCAACAAATACAGAACACCTTATTTTGACTTTTTGAATAAAATAATCATGAACGCAAAAAGGATTCTCCATTTGATGTTGGTCTGTAATACATTGTTTTAGTAAAAAAATCTGACGTGGACACCACATGACTTCCTTGTACGCCTATTAAACTGTTCATGCTTTTCTTAATAACTAAAATGTAGAATTATATTATACAAATATATTAATATATAAGTACTACTACTATTGCTACTATACTCACAAATATATTTTAGTCATTTTATTTAAACTGCAGAAGAAGATATAAACGATATTTTAATATTGTCACTACCACTGTCACTGTCATGTCATAATCATTTAAATTTTACGTAGTAACAAATGTTAATCGATCATGGACTACAAGATACCGAAATACTAAATTATAAATATATACTTTAATTATTCTTAAATGATACCAGATACAAAAATATTTATAAAATACTGACTGTAGGTAATAATCACATAATCTTTCATTTAAAATAAAAAAAATTGTCTCAAATTAAATATTTATCGAAATATTTGAAAAAAGTACTACTTCCGGTTTATAGATTGAAACCAAAAATAGGAGGTGCACAACTAGATGCTATAACAGTCCTAAATACAAAATTTTGATATTTATTATTATTTGATTTATGCGACATACATACGTCCGTACGTACAGTAATGTTCAGAAATAATGCCCAGACTCCCTACTCCAGTGCTGACGATTTATGAAAAATTCGATATACGTTCGATTGAGTGAGGGTGATGGGAGATAAGTAGCAAAGGAAAGGTATATTGCTTCTATTCCAAGAAAATAAAACCAAATTTAGAAGTATCCTCTTTACCTGAGAGGCAAGAAAATACCTTGACTTAGAATTTTGTCAAGTGTATGAAATCCAAATGAATTTTGAACCAGAGAGTTAAACTGTAACCTACTATGTAAAAAAAAAATATTTAGATTTTTGTTTCAGTTTTAATCTGATTTAATTAACAAATCTAATTCAATAAATTATTTTTTCAATACCTGCACCGCAAACGCCACCTTTCGTCCCTATTATTAGGGACGAAAGTGAGGTATTTCTGACCGGTCAGTAATATTCCTCCCTGGGCAGTAAAAGTAGTTTTCCTCCCACTTTATGCGCGTATCCACTTTATTTTTTCTCCTTAGGGAGGAAAAGTACTTTTTCTCTCGCCTAATGCGGAAATCCACTTTATCTTTTCCTCTCTAGAGGGAAAAAATACTTTTCCTCCCGCTTTATGCAGGATTCCAAAATATATTATTTAGATTATTTTTATTTATTCTCCTTAGGGAGGAATAGTATTTTACGTCACTCGGGGGAGGAAAGCAGTGTTTTCCTCTTGCTAATGGAGGGAGGGAAGCGAGTTTTCCCTCCCACTCGGGAGGACCGTACTTGCTTTCCTCCCGAGCGGGAGGAAAACACTGTTTTCTTCCCGGTACTGGCGGGAGGAAAACACTGTTTTCCTCCCGTACGGGAGGAAAACAGTGTTTTCTCCCGCTTGCAAGAAAGGTGATTTCGAGGCCCCCGTGACGTAAAATATTGTGTGTCCCACGGGAGGGAAGGCTATTCCTCCTTTGGGCGAAGCCGGCGCCCTCGCTCGGACTCGCCTTCGGCTCGGGTCGCCATTTCGCCCGTGGGAGTAATAGCTATTACTCCCGCGGGCCAAGCGGCGGCCCGAGCGAGGGCGCCGGCGTCGCCCAAGGGAGGAATAGCCTTCCGTCCCGTGGGACACACAATATTTTACGTCACGAGGGCCTCGAAATCACCTTTCTTGCAATGTTTTCCTCCCGCCAGTATCGGGAAGAAAACAGTGTTTTCCTCCCGCCCGGGAGGAAAACAAGTACGGTTATCCCGAGCGGGAGGGAAAACTCGCTTCCCTCCCTCCATTAGCAAGAGGAAAACACTGCTTTCCTCCCCCGAGTGACGTAAAATATATTATTTAGATTATTTTTATTTATTTTTAATTATTATTAGAGATATAACTTCTGACGACCATTTTTTGTAATATAATAATATTTATTTATTTGAATATAAGATCTATAAAAATATATCGTTATAATGTAGGTAATTAAATTACATTATTCTTAAATATGTTTTATTATTAATTTACCTATTATTGTCTTTGTGTTACAAAGTTTAGAAATAGATATACGAGTATGTAAATATAAAAATCATCGTTTAATTATTTTTTTATGATAATTCTTAACGCATAATTTCATGATCTACTAATTTTATTTGAGCTATTTCACTACAATATGTTTTATAAATAAATAGATATGAATTAATGAGTTCTAATTTTAATGCAGAATTATGACAATACAAGTGATTCAAAAAGAAAGTATCTATCCAAGGTATCATCGAAAGTAGTGAATCCTAATTTACAAAATATTTCAAAATCTGAAGCCTCTGTTTACCGTAGCTAATGTTGTTTTTCCGAGAAAATTGGGAATATAGCTATCTTTTGCTTTGTATCTTCTGCCTCTGTTCATCAACGACTGCAGACGTATTTCGAATTTTTCATAAATCGTCAGCACTGGAGTAGGGAGTCTGGGCATTATTTCTGAACATTACTGTACGTACAGACGTCACGACGAAACTAGTCATAATGGATTCAGAAAAGGTCAAAACGGATATTTCCATCAAAATCTGAAAACCGAAATTTTTCGCGATTACATACTTATTACTCCGTACAAGGAAGTAACAACGATTATTTTAATCTCGTCAAGCAATAAGGAGAAGAGGCGGCATTCTATTTTAGACGAATATGAATACGAATTCTCCCGCCCGAAGTTGAAGTTTAATTCAAAATAAAAACAAGACTTTTAAACCACTCTATTAAATGTAAAAAGTATTGTTAAAATAGAGTGATTCGTTTATGATGATAATTATTGAATAAAGTATACATTGCCAGTATTATTTAATTCAGCGCCCTTAAATTTTGGCGTCTCGGGCAGTCGCCGGGCCGCCCCCCCCCCTTAACCGGGCCTGTTATTTATGCAATGGTTTCAAATAGGTACACAATAGTTATTTTGTATTAAGTGTGCGAAGTTTATGTTTTTTCTGCGTGAGAATGCCACTTATTTGATGTGGCTTGCCTAATTAAATTAATAAGTTATTCGAACGCACAAAAACATTTCGCGCTCAAAATACTAACAACATTTTTTCTACAACTGTATTTTAATTCAAATTTTCTAATTATAATTTATTAAATTCATTAAAATTTTAATATCTGTTAAAAACGACTAAATCCGTGAAAAAATATTTTTTTCATGGTTTTGAATAGTTGTCAACGTAACATAACAAAAAGGTTATTGTGTGAGAAATACCAACTTCGCAATTTGATAACAATTCAAAAATGTCAACATTTTTTGACAGTAGTTGTAGAATAAAATTTAATTTGGAGATGGGGCATTGAAAATAAAAAATATCTCAGAATTACAACAGAATAATTTTAAAAGTATTTATTAATATTAACATTTCATATATTTAAGAAATATGTACAAAACACAAAACAAACAAAAAATAAATTTAACAAAAAATTCATTTTAAAAAAATAAAAAGAAGATGAAAAGTAATCAAAAAACATTCAAATTACAGAAAACATAAATAAAAGCACATTATGTAATAATAAAAACTAGAAACAAAAAAATATTAAAAAATAAGAAACAAAACAAAACATTTATAAATCGCTAAGCTATTACTCGTACTGTCTCGCATTTTTTGTGCGTGCAAGAAATTTTGCTCTTGATCGCATGCCTCGATGCCTTTGCTTCTTTGATTGTGTTGGGATTGAGATGTCCATTTTAGTAAGTATCTTTCTGACTCCTGGATATAATTTTGGGGTTTTGTTTTTAATAGGTTGTTGGTACTGGCTGGGCTTTTGTTTTTAAAAGGTTGTTGGTACTGGCTGGGTTGATGTTTTATGGTTGAAATTTTCGTCTTTATTTATTTTTGTGGTTGTCCGTACTTCTGGTTGTGTTGATACACTCGTAGTTTTATTCTTCTTGTTTTTAAAAGTCTCCTCGAAGTTGATGTTCCGTCCTGGAGTATGGGGTGTATAGCGGCTGAGCAGCACCACCAGCTCACGTTCTTTTCTGTTAAATTCCATTTTACATTTAATTCAATTGACCTTTTTTATTAATGTTATAGGAAGAAGGAACAACGAAGGACTGAATACTAAAATATAAAAATAATATATCGCTGTTTCTACCTGCAACCACGCAGCTGTGAGGCCGGGACCAGATTTGTATTATTTCTGCCTCTCTCTCTCCGGGTGGTTTGAAAATGATTATTTGTGTTTATTATCGAAGACAGTATTATATTTTGCTTGGTTTGTTGAAAGATTAATAATTTATTAAAAATAATAAATCAAATTTAAACTACACAATATCAAAAGTATGTACATTTTAAATTTATAATGTTCCAAATATTTAAATAACAACAGTTTCTTTTATACATAATTATTTAGAAACTGTTAACTTCAACGACATCAAATATCAATTACTTTTATAAATTATTCAAATGATACCGAATTTGGTGTCAATTTAAAGCTCTCGGGGAGATTAAGTTTAGTAAAAATGTAAAAAAAGACATTTATGCGATTTCAATTGTTTCTTAAAAAATTATTCAAATTTATTCAAGTGTATTATCAAATAGAAGCTCTCTGGGAAAAAAATCTAGTCGAGAATAAAAAACAATTAAACGATGGTCAGTTGTTTTTTCACATTGTTATTTAAATTATGCCGAAGTTATTATCAACTTAAATAGTTCGCAAAAACAGATATTTTTTTTTAATTTTGCTTTTTTTTTTTATATGTGAGGTTATGAGTGATAGTGCACGCGTCGTTGAGCTCCGTATTTAAATCTCTAGTTAGAGAAAGATACGAGCAAATAATTAATAAGATTAGTCATAATATAGAAATAAAAACAAGGTGAATAACATCCTGCAAAGAAAATAGCTGTCATATGTAAGTTAACATTGAAGTTAAAATCATTGACAACTAGTGTATTACGTACCTTCTCGGTGGTAGTAATAAAGTCCTCACGATGAGGTTGCCGGCTTCTCAGGGAGAAGGGAGTGGGTCGTAAATTACTTACGGGTTTGAATCTTGGGCGCCACCGCAATCGGCTAGTGCACCTCATCCACTGACTGCGGATAGTGCGAGAACAACTACCAACCAACGCGATGCTGAAATAAAACTTGTACCTGCAAAGGGCGTAGGGACAAGGCAGGTGGAAATGCTTTCGGCGAAATAATAGAACGTAAGTAGTGTAACAAAGAGAAACAGTATATTCTCTGCTAAGTAAAATATGAAATATGTGACAACGATGAACAACAATAAACGCATAGATGTCCGTGACGCACAAGCTAACTGAATAAATAGCAAACGCGGTCGCCAGCTACTAATAATCGCTGCAGTCCTGAACCCGGAACCTAGACGCCTCTGAGTACTACAATAAACCCTACTACCGGATCTGGCCAGCCCGATTCACAAATAATGGCGGGTGCAGACGCACAGAACCGTGCGATATACAGCGCAGGCGCAACAACAATGCAAAGTAACGAAAGATGACCAATAAAACAAATGTGCGTAACAACAAACAACAGACATCCACGTTCACACTCAAATACAAAGGAATTAAACTAAATATCAAATTAAATTGATTCAGCAGAAGGCTGAGTGCCAGAGGGGCCTTGGAAAGTGAATAAATGCAATTTTCCACAAAATGGAAAATGTAAGAAAGTTAGAAATAACAGGAGAATAAACTACAACAATTAAGTCTTAACTTCTCAAAATAAAAATCAGCTGAAATAAGTTATCAAATTTACTGCGCACACAACCGCACAATCACACATGCACTTATCTGACGCACGTCCTCTGCAAGCAGGTAGGTGAAGGCGGACGGCGGGTGTAGCAAAATAAAAGTGACTCGACTGCGGTGACGACGGATAGGCGGCAGGAAAATCTGGACAGCAGCGGTGTAACAGCTGGACGTGGTGTTGGAAGTCGGCAGGCACGAAGTCGTTTCTCGGTAACGGCAAAAATCCCCGTAACTGGGTTTCCGTGCGATTTTTAACGCGACTGACGCAAAACAAAATCTCGCACAAGAAAATATTCTCGAAATAAACCTCAAATCCCGAAACTATTTCGGATCAAAAGATAACACTTTTGTAACGGTTATAAATCAAGAGCCGTAACCCGATGCACGTCTATTACCCTTTAACTTCCAAAGAATACCCGCTTGTCCTTGTAAATTCGCGTTTTACGCAGAAGAAAGTGCGAATTTGCAAAAGAAATGGAAAGAGAAAGAAAAGAGACGGAAACTTTGAAAACGGCGCTAAAACATAACTATTCGCAATAAGAAGAGACGACGAGTGTGTGTGAGCGAGAGAGAAGATCCGTTAGCGGTATGAGTAAGAAGAGACAGCTACGTAAACAACCAAATGACACTAGATTACGCGCGAAACGGAGAAGAAAGATGCATAAAATGGACTAAGCGTAAGATAGAATGAAATAGAAGAAACAAATAAATGTAGTTACCTGTAATGTCGATACGAAAGTAACCAAAATAAATAGTAAATTGTTCCTAACTATAAATGTCAACAAACCTAAGTTAATTAAATAACCTCTAAGTTGAAACTCAAAACTACTGTCATTCTAATAATTATTGCGAATAAACTTAACGTTTTTAGCTAATTCAAATATTTAAAACAATTAAATAATTAAAGGTAAGTTAAGTATGCAACACGAAAAATGATTATTAAACTTGAAAATTCTTTATAGGTAACGAGCACTGAAATAAGAAAATAGAGAAAAGTCATAAAAAGTTAAGTGTAAAAATGAGCACGTAACAAGTGTCACGCCTGCGAAGAGTTGATCTGGGCAAGGCCTTCTGACGCCTACGCCGCAGCAACCAGTAATGCATAAAAGTGTATCAGACAGCGAAGATTACACAGACTGCTCGGACGATATACCAGAAGACTTTTCGGACGATAACAAGAGGAAAAGACAGTTAGACGGGTCATTAAATATACCTAAAAAGAGAAGGAAAACGAAACGAACACCTACCAAGGAAAATACCGATATGGAAGAACTAAAAGTTATGATGAAAGAATTGTTAGCTGAGATGAAGGAAATAAGGACAGAAAACCAAAAGTACGGAGAAGATATAGAGGAACTGAAAAGAGAAAATGAACTTATGAAGAAAAAAATAAACACCGTAGAAACCAAACTAAACAAGATTGATACATTAGAATACAAAATGGACAGAATCGAGAAAGAAAAGAAGAAAAATAATATAATCGTGAAAGGTTTAGTAGTAACGGGGAAAACAAATGAAATAATTGCTAAGGATATGGAAAATTTCATGCTGCTACAAATGCAGGTAGAAGCAAAAGTGATAAGGGCTATTAAAATAAATGATAAGATATGCATGCTAGAAATAGAAAACTTTGAAAAAAAGCTGGAAATAATGAAGAATAAAAGTAAACTAGAAAAAACTACAGAGTATAAGAAAATATTCATAGATAATGATTTGACTGAAAGAGAAATGTACATCCAAAACACAATCAAAGCAAGGGCCGATGAAGAGAAAAGAGAAGGCAGGACTGCTAAAATAAAATACCAAAAATTAGTAATAAATGGAGAGACATGGGTATGGAATAATAAAGAAAACCAACTAGTACCAGATCCAAAAAACGGGCAGTGAAAAAACAAAGTACATGGACGGACACAAAGAAGACGACTAAAGCAATGAAAGATAAGGTTGATGAAAATAAAAAAACTGAAGGAATATGGAAATTAGCCACTTGGAATGTGAGAAGTATGAACGGGAAAGAAATAGAATTATATGAAGAGTTTGACAAGTTAAATATAGAAATATTAGGTATAACCGAAACCAAAAAGAAGGGGAGAGGAGAGATAATAGTTGAGAACGGACATTTATTGATATTTTGTGGAGTAACAAAAGAGAAAAGAGCAGCAGCAGGAGTTGGATGCCTTATAAACAAAAGAGTAATTAAACACGTACAATCATGGGAGGTATGTAACGAAAGAATACTAAAAGTTGAAATGAAGGAAGAAACAGGTCACATAAAAACAATCATAATTGCATACGGTCCAGACGAGGATGAAATATCAGAAACAAAAGAAAAATTCTGGGATGAATTAAACATAACAACAGAAAATAGTAAAGGAGATATATTTATAGTGGGAGATTTAAACGCAAGAGTAGGAATAGGAGATGGAAGTACTGGAAGTACAATCGGAGTACAAGGTGAAAAACGAAGAACACAAAACGGAATAAGACTGATAGACTTTTGCACTCTAAATGACCTCATTATAACAAACACATTCTATGACCACAAAGACATACACAAATATACAAGACAAGGTCCAAGAAAAGAAGACAAATCTATAATAGATTATATTTTAGTAGAGAGAAAAATCAGAAACAAAGTATACGACTGCAGGGAAAGAAGAGGACCAGAAATATTCTCTGACCATTTTCTTGTGGTAGCAAAAATTGGAAAAGGAAGAAGGCAAAATAAATAATATTAAAAACCAAATAGAATATGAGAAAATAAAAGTATACAAACTAAAGAATAAAGAAATAGCAAAAAAATATGAGGATGAAGTAACAAGAATAATAGAGACTGAAAATATAACTTGTAATCAAAAAAACATTGAAGAGTCCTGGGATATTTTCAAAAGAACCATAACACAAGCAGCAAAGACAGTCTGTGGCACAAACAAAACGAGGTCGAACAAGAAACAAACGTCATGGTGGAACAAAGAAATAAAAGATGAAATAAAAAAGAAGAAGAAAACATGGGTAAATTACCTAACCAACAAAGCAGAAGATACATACCTGAAATACAAAGAACAACGTAAAAAAGTAAAAGAATTAGTCCAACAGGCAAAAGAAAAGTGTTGGAAACTCTTTGGAGAAGAAATGGAAGTCAGAAGTAAAGAGAATCAAAAACTATTCTACAGAACATTAAAAACACTTAGAGAAGATAAAATAAAATATATTAACAACACAATAAAAAACAAAGAAGGATTAATTCTAACTGAAAATCAGGAAATAATTGATAGATGGAAAGAATACTTCCAGGAGCTTCTATGCATAACTAACGATGAAGAAACAAACCAAACACAACATATGAATGAAAATAAAATTGATAGCGAGCAGATGGATATCGAAGAACTAAAAGAAGCGTTACAAATGCTGAAAAACGGGAAATCAGCCGGACAATGACAAAATAAACTCAGAAATGTTAAAATATATGGGGGAAAAAGGCGGAAATTTACTACTAGAAGTCTTCAACAAAGTATGGAATGAGAGCAAAATACCTAAAGACTGGGAAATAGCGAAAATTGTACCTGTGCATAAGAAGGGAGATAGCAAGAACTGTAATAACTATAGGGGTATATCGCTATTAAGTACAGCATTAAAAGTATTCGAAAGAATACTAGAGAAAAGATTACGAACTACAATAGAACCAACGTTATCAGAGGTTCAAAGTGGTTTCAGAAAAGGTAGAAGCGCCCAAGATCATATATTTACCATCAAAAACATAATACAAAAGACGAGAGACACTAAATCAACTGCATATATGGCATTTATAGATCTAGAAAAAGCGTTCGACAGAGTGAATAGAGACAAAGTATGGAGAATATTAGAAAGGAGAGGTATATCAGCCAAATTAATAAATGCTATCAAATGCTTATACAAGAGAAATGTAAACTATGTAGTCAGCCAAAACAGAGAATCAGAAGAGTTTGAAACCAAAAACGGCCTAAGACAAGGTGGAGTACTAAGCCCAGCCCTGTTTATAATATATATGGATGAAATTATAAAAGAATGCGAACCCCAAATGAAGAAATTACATATAGGATACAGAAATCTACAAGCTACGCAAATATCCATGTGTGCGTTTGCGGACGACATAGTCATCATGGCAAACAACGAACAAAAAATGCAACACAATTTAAATGTCTGGAATGAAACATTGACAAAGTTCGACATGAAAATAAATACGAAAAAGACTAAGGTAATGGAAATAACAAAAGAACAGAAGGCTGTTAACCTAATGATAAACACAGACAAGGTAGAACAAGTAAATAAATTCCAGTATTTAGGCACATTAATAGAAAATAACGGAATAGAAGATAATGATATAAACGACAGAATAAATAAAACGGCCAAGACTTTCCATGCATTAAAAATAGTTTCATAGGAAAACAAGAAATAACCACTAAAACAAAAATGACAGTATATAACACAATATACAGATCTATACTAACGTACGGATGCGAATCATGGCTATTATCTAGAAGAATGAAAAGCAAAATTCAAGCATTAGAAATGAAGTATTTAAGAAAAGTACAAGGAGTAACCATGAGAGATAGAATAAGAAACGAAGCGATAAGAGAACAGCTGCAGTGCAAACCGATCTTAGAACTAATAGAAGAGAGACAACTAGCCTGGTGGGGACACATGATTAGAATGAATGAAGCCAGACCAGTGAAACAAATTTGGATGACGAACGTGAAAATGAAAAGAGATCGTGGAAGACCAAAAGACAACTGGGATGACACAGTACAGAAGATTCTTATGAAGAGGAATGTGACAGTACAAGAAGCAAGAAAAATGGCAAAAAACAAGAAACAATGGGCGAATTTTGTGCACAGTTAAAAAACTAGAACACCCTACACCTTATGGTAAATACGACTATATATATATATATATATATATATATATATATATATATATATATATATATATATATATATATATATATATATATATATATTTGCTGAAAAAAGCATAAAATTAATGCCTTTACGAAATTAAGTTATTAATAGGTACTTGGTCGGGGAAGTACTGCGGTGGCCACAGCAGATTTTTAAATTTTTTAAATCAGTCAAACTCCATTATAAAATAAGAAGGATAAATAATACGAATTATACACTCCGCGTCAAAAAAAAGGGCCCACCTGAAATTGTGAAAAAATCGACAAATTTCAAACCGCTATAACTCAGCGAATTTTCGATGGATTTCGATGAACTTTCGAGTACAAGAAAGTTCAAAGTGTCTACTTTAAGGGCACCCATTCAATTTTTATTATAACCCCCTCTGCACCCCTGCAACCCCTCTATGTTAGTTAGTTTTAGTTAGACAGGAGCCTACCATCAGTCAGTAAACACTGATAAAAGTTATGAAGGAGATATGACAGTTTTATGAGTATCTTTTAATATAATGCCCTGTACTCGTAGGAACATCCATGCAAAATACCATTACGATTCACTACTTAGATTTAAAGATATAAAAGAAAATGTGAACAAAAATGTACTTTTTTGACGTCTCCCAAATAATTGCATAAAATATACGGCAACGCCGCATATTACATTTTATGATATCGCCAGTAGACAATAAAGTGACATAAATATATCTTATTTTATTGTTGTTGAATAATAAATACAACATGAAAGACTAGTGAATAAACATAGCAATTTAAAATTATTATTAGGTATATATCTACGGTACCAAATTCATAACAGTAAAATTTCCAAGAATAAAATTTATTATTAGATTAAATATTTCCATATTTATATTATTAAATTAAGATACCAAATATAAACACGTAGGTACCTATATCTATCTAACTAACGTCCTAACCAGTGCCGTACCCAGGATTTTCATCTAGGTGGGTGAAATAGAATAAAATGTGAAATAAATTACACTTTTGGTAACTACAACAAAAACTAAAATATAGGTACTGTTTTACTTATTAGTTTCCAACCATATAACTATTTTCTTTACAGAATTATTGCTAATAGAAATTGCAGAGTTATTACTATTTGAAATAAATAACGATTTAATTCCTGAGTTCTTTATGTATCTTTTAAAATATCAATATTAATTGATGCTGCAGCTAACTTCTTTCGCACCGATTCACCAATAACAGTTTTAAGGGAATTTAATACAGGTAGCTTACTGTTAATATTTTTCGTAGAATTCCATTGATTAATTTTGTCCGCGTAGTCTGTAGCAGAAGAAATTAGTAAGTAATATTTAAATTGTTCAAAATTTTATTTAATATGATGATATCATTATGGGCATTGTGAGCACCAATACTTGAAATACTGAGCCATTGAGCTAAACCAGTTAAAGAACAAGAGTTTTTTCCTGTTCGTAGTGTCGTTTTTCGAATTACACTTAGTGTATCAATAAACCCGTGAATTATTTCAGCGAACTCTGAACTTAAAGAACAGCTAGTAATTACATTATGCAGCCTTGGTGGTCCATCAAACGAAAGATTATGAGTTGCAAGATATATTTTTTTATTAAACGCTGTCATCCGCTCTAACAAATTTCCAATAGCAATTCGAAGAGGTACAGATGGAACTATCTTTCCGTACAACAGAAGATCTCCGTAGCTTCTTGTTAAACCGTGGATATCACTTGCTGTCTTTTTTATGTCTTGCGTTGGATTTATGTAAACATTAAAATTAGCATTACCACATAAAGCAGCTGTTTGTAAAATGTCACTATAACCAGCTAATCCCGAAGTCTCTAAATCTAAAAATACAATAGGAATATCCACACTACTATAATTATTATTCCCAGTCACAAATTTTTCAGCATGAGTTGCAATTACAACAGGCTGACTAAGCAAAGTCGAATTACTCAAATATGTTACTCCTTCAATATTTTCTCGACGGTGTCGTAAAGCAGCTCTATCTCTTTTTAAATCCATACGTCTCTTTTTAAATTTTTGAGTTCGAGAAACATTTAATCTCTTTAATGCTTTATTTTCAAGTTTTTTAATATAATTCTCATAGTGTTTACTAGGAGATAAACATTTACGTTGGTTTACAATTTTGCCACAACCTAAGCCACAATTGGTACGCGCAACAGTACAATGAAATCTTGTATCTGCAGACGATGATAAGCTGTAGACCCTTGATTTTGGTGCGATACTTGCCATTTTTGAGTTCATACTCTCGTTAATATTACTCGAAACTCCTTGAGAATACTTCACTGCATTTGCTGCTAATTTTTCAAATATATTTTTAAGTGCGTTAAATAATTCCGGGTCATGAAAACCTCCTGGTATTATTTTATGATCATAGTTTTCTTTATCGTTAATATAGCCACACCAACTACCACATATGCTATGATCATTAAATTCATGCCGAGGTATAGCTCGAACAGCATTTGCCATAGCTACGCAGTTACCTTTATTTTGAGCGACAGCATATGTAAAACAGCGGTGTAAGTATATTATTCCCTCTCTAGATAATTCTTTGTGTTCTTTCTGGATGTTGTATAATTCACTTTTTACCCCTTTAGATGTGTGATTGGTATCAGAAAGTTTTACAATTGGATGAGAGCTTTCAGAACGACACGCAGCAATAGCGGAACTATCATCGTCTCCAATTAACGCACCAACTTCTAAATTTTTTGATTTTAAAATTGAACTACAATTTACTAATTTGTTAGCTACGTGTGGCTCCATAGCCTTTGCTGAACCATAAAAATTTAATCTGCAATCGTGGTTTCTAGGATCACTACCGGAGTCACATTTCTTGCATTTTCTATTGCATGTCGAATAATCTAAAATTTGTTTGCTCATTCTGCCAAAAATTGCTCCGAAACCATTTAAACTATCGTAGTTTCTACCTGTTCCTCTGGTGCTCCAAGCCATGTCATATGATACCATAATTCTGACAACGTCATTGAATGATACTGGGGAATCATTTAAATTTGAATCCGGTAGCTCCGATGTAGTACTACATCCACTTGGAATAATAAATCCAGATCTCAAGTTTTCTGGCCTGTGGAACAACAGAATAAAAAATAAGAACTCTTTATTCCTTAAATATGCAAAAATTCAATTCATATTTTTGGTATTAATTTACAAATTCCTCATTATTTTATCACACATATACAATTCAACTTGGATTGTATGTCTAGCAAAAACGTTTACGAACATATCTCCCAAAATATTATTCGAAACATAGGTATGCAAACAATCGCTAAAGTTTAGCGCGAACAGGTGAAGTTTGGAATGGTCGATATGAACGCAGTTTTTGGAACGCAATTATTACAATTAAATTACTAATATAAGTATTTACAATGAGTCTTGTATTTCATTTAGATGTTTTAGCGTAAGATCCCGTTCAAGCTCAGCAGCATTCTCACAGCTTTCCCTGGCAATCATTTCTACTGTTTTTCCAAGTTCATTTTCATATCTTTTGAAGGTCTTGAAATCAATTGGAGGAATATTAATATTTGCCAAGACTTTGTTTAAATGTGTACAGCTCATTCCAGCATCTACCGCGCCTAAAAATTATTTTAAAAAAATAAGAATTCTCAATAGGTACGTATGTACATTAAAAAAAACGTACCCATCACCCATCACATGCACCATAATTGTTTTGCCAAAAACTCAATTTCTACAATACGACGCCCTATCTCTGAAGTTACCAGAATTTCTGAAGACATTCAGTAAAAATAAACAAAATGCAAGAAAAAATGATACATACAAGGACTAATAACTCGAATTAGTCTTCAAAATCGGTACCATCAACATTTACTGTATTGAATAAATCAATCACTAAGACGGTTAAGTCATTTTACCTATATTATCAGATTCTGTGTTCTTCTTTGCTCTTGTTCTTTTCGTCGTACTAATTTCACAAGTTAGACTTTTATTACTTTTGCCAGCTTTTTGTTGTAAAAGTCTTAATGTATACAGCCTCTCTGACACTATTTTGCCATTCCAGCGATATTTTTTATTTTTATCCATGATCTCAGATTATAAAATTGTTATAAAATTGAAATATTGGCGACGCAAATTGACTTATGACGTCACAAATAGGCTGTCCAAAATGTCAATGTGACATTTTTTTACTGTTGTTGCGTTTTTATCTTTTAAAATAGAAAAATCATAAAATTTGTATTACAAATTATTGTTAGCAATATATTTATAGAGTATTTACGAGATAAATAGCTGTACAATATAACATTATCATATTGGTAAGTTTGAGTGACGAGCAGTTCTGCCAATAATCTTTCAAAAATTCTGCTTGACTTGGAATGCTACGTTGCCACTTATACCACTGTAAATTAACATCTTATATTGATTGTTTTATTCATTTTTATTAATCGTAGGTGTATAAATAATAACTTTTATCGATATTTCAGTCCATTTACAATCATATATTCTTTACTACAATCATACGACTCATTTAAAATAGATAAGATTTTCTTGTTGTAAAGTTTTTTTCAGGGCAAAAATGACATTTAGAAAATTTCTGTCATTGATAATAAATCGTTATAAATAGTCATAAGGATCTAATCCTAGGTCAGAATATATTTATTTATAATGCAGTGAGTGTTAATGGTCATTTTAGAGGTAATAGGTACATCAGCAAATCTCTTGTATGCCCATATATTTAAGTTACAGAAATGTATGTGTTTCTGATAACTTTTGTCTCCGACGGTACGACCAGTTCCTCCTTAAATCTTTCTCTTAACTTTATACGTCGGGAAGATTACAGAAAAATTCTATACCTAGTAGAATTATATGGAGCAGGCGGACCTTTTTTTATTATGGATGCCTTAAATTTTGTCTTAAATGTTCAAATTGAAAAGTCATCATAAAGGAAACTATCATTATCATTACTCATTGATACACACTTTGATCCTGTTGATTTTATTATTTTATTGCGAGTGCAAATAATGTACACCCAAACACAAATATGTGTGCCACAATTAGCACCCACACCACTTTTATTTCGTTGTGAGAGTATATCATAATAATTAAATACTGTTAACTCTTCATAGACAAAACCTTTGGCGATTTTTCGCGAACCAAACTGTTCGGTCTTTAGTGTTAGCTTATATTTGGTTTTGTTCGTATTGATGACGTCATACAACAAAACAGTTTGGTTTAGTCGCGAAAATTAATATATTCGCTGCTGAATCTACTGCACTCTACAGATTAAATCGCAACTAATTCCGCATTTCGACGTTTCGATGATTGTGCAACAAAAATAACATAATAGGGCTCTTTCTAAAAGATAATATTATCTATAATAATTAGAAAAAAAAGAAAACCAAATAATATTTAAACATAAACATACCATCCATAATAACTATAAACCTGACTTTTTTGGGTTTGTGCGTTTTTGGCATATACCTATTAGCTAATAGGTATATGGTTTTTGGTTAGAAATAATATTTTCCTATTGTAACTGCGCTAAAGCGCATGCGTTAATACGAACACAACCAGCAACTCTGCTATACGACAGGTTCGCGTAAAGAGCGACCATGTTACAGGATATTACGTCATTGTTCCAGCCATTTTGAACGAATAGTTGTTCGCGAAAATGCATGATTTGCTTAAGAAGACCGAATATACGCAATTATTCGTTCGCCAAAAATCGCCTCTTGATTGTTTTGTATATATAGTTGATCATTAATGAAGCATGATACAATCTGAATAATATTGTTGGGCATAATTCCATGTAAGGAATCCAAATAACATATATATTTTAAATATAAAATCACAGCAATTAAGGTCCAATGATTTTTGTTTATATTTATTGGAATGAGCCAAACATTATGATCTAAAACTTTCATTCTCTGGCCCCACTTGCAAAGCGAATAATTTCTGCCCAACAAAAGTTTCGTCATAAAAAAGTATCGAAACAAAAGAGTTTGTTTGATTTTGATTTGTTATTGGAGACAATTGCAAAAAATGAGTTAATAATGTCATCATACAACCATTCACCAGGATGCAAGGATGACAAGATTCTCCAATTCATAATATGGCCGAAGACTTTGTATGTATTACAGAATATGCTTGGATATGCACTATAATGAAGCCATGGGGCCTGTAGCATGTTACAAAGAGACATGGTCGGAGGTGATTTATTTATTGTATAAATTGATATAAATCTGACAATCCGCTACTATGTAAATCAGAAAAATAATTATTAGTTGCTACGGGAGATCCTTTTCTAGCCCCTGTTTCTTGTGAGAATGTTATATTTAAACTATCGTCTTTCAAGGACTCTTCCTTATGTTTTAAATATATTTTGATAGTATTACATTACATCTTGTTTTACTGCGGAGTGGCTGCTCTTGTAGTTTTTGAAGCAGGTTTCTACCATAAGCGTTATGCCTATGGCACATCGGTCGAGGAGCATCGAGTAACTCCTCGATGAAACGAAAGAACGCACCCGTCCGCGATGGATTTCTATTTCATCGGTGACAAGTACATCAAAGTTTTGCGCGAAATCAAATACAAAGATACGTCTGAAATGAGATACATTCGTTTCATCGAGGAACAACTCGATGAAAATAGCGGCGCCCCTATTTTTCGTCGAGGACGGGATGCGTTCTATCGTTTCATCGAGGAGTTACTTGATGCTCCTTGACCGGTGTGCCATAGGCATTAGAGTGTTGGTCTCCAAAGTTAACGTCTCCCAAGAGAATTCAGTGGTTGAGTGTGCACATGTACTCGAATAAATGTTCTGGAAATTCTCTATTGAAATAGGTACAATAGTTTTACAACACTGATTTTAAATTTTTCTTAAAAGTTTTGGTTGACTGAATATATTTCCATTCATCTGGTACTAATTCATTATATAGGGTGGGCCAACTAGTGGTTTCTTTTTAAATCATAGGTTATTTTGACACTGACAGCTTTTTCCCACTCGAAATCTTGATAGAAAGTAAGTATCATACCTCCGCGGTACGAAATGAGTCGCTTTACGCTTGAGCAACGTTGGGAAATATTGCAAATTTATTTCCAAAGTGAGTGCTGTGTAGCCCAAACAGTGCGTTTGTTGAAAAGAAGATTTTTACAGAGCCATGGTATCCGACTTTTTTTTACTGAAATTGAAGACATGGATTTGGACTACCTCTGATTCATGCAGGATGGCGCGCCATGCCATACAGCCCATGCCACAATCGATCTTTTCGGCACCAAATTCCCAAATCATGTTATCATCCGTCTTGGCGATGTCAATTGGCTGCCTCGGACCTGCGATTTGACTCCTTTTTTGTGGAGAACCGTGAAGGACCGATGTTATGCTAACAATCCAGAAACGATTCAGGCCAATATCATCCAAGCAATCCGTGAGCTACAGCCCGAAACAATCAACCAGGTCTTGGAAAATTGGGTGACAGAATGCGCTACTGCGAAGCCAGCCGAGGCAACCACTTGAACGAAGCTGTGTTCCATAATAAATGGGAATGTTTGCTCTTACATAATACATGAAAAAAAAATTAATTTTGTTTATTTTATCGCATTTTCAAAAAAAACTTGTATTTTGCCCACCCTATACATATTTTTATAAAAATTGATTTCGAGGTAGCCACTTTATTTGTTTTGGTTACGTATAAATTTATGTTTCTTCTAGTGCAATAATCATGTACTTCATTTACATATTTAACCTTATCAGAAAGAAATGTTGGAAGTTGCTTTGTCACAATTTTATATATATATATATATATATATATATATATATATATATATATATATATATATATATATATATATATATATATATATATATATACAGTAAAACATTGAATTTAATAAGATTAGTAATATTCAGCTAACCGAGTGTGTCTAACATACTTTTAATACTAATCAATCTACTGCATTTTAATATTACCCGCATTGCACGATTTTGCAACTTTTTCAGTCTATCTAAGTCTGTAATACTACACCTAAGTAAAATTGTAGAGCTATACATCAAATGTGGGAAGACAATTGTATTATAAACAAGTAATGTACTCCATATTGACAAATCTTTTGATATTCGTGATAGGTAATTGATTTTTTAAGCTATTTTTTATAAAAGTATTGAACATGCTTATCAAATCTTAATTTATTGTCAATTATAATGCCTATCTATTTGATTTCATCAACAATCTCTAACTCTGTGTTATCTAATACTACCTTTACAGTACAGTGTCTATACCTGTCTTTTGACCGACCACGCCCACTCGCTCAACTCGTCGAGATTCCATACCCTCGCTTGTTACAATACGAAATTTTATTTTTATACCCAATATCCGTGAACTTTCATCTCGTTCTCATAATTTGCACACATAGTTCTTCCAGCGACACTATTTCGCCATATATGTGTCATGGCTACTATCTGGATAGCGAGCAAAACAACTTATGATGCGTATTTTGGTATCACAAATCTAGAATGTTCGTGCAACTGAAACAAAATTTATAGGAAAGAAAAAGCTTACAATTTGCACATTAATGCTATAATAACCTTTTCTATTAATATAAATATGCTCATTTTCTTCATCTGCAGGTTTTACGATAGTAACGTGAGTATAAATTATGATCTTGATGTCATTCGATTCGGTATGAGATCTATAAAAAATTGTTCAAATTACAAAATGGCATAAAATATTTTTCAAAAATTATAAACAATATAGTGAAAATTTAATAAGAGGTATGATTTTATGTCTATATTCATCAGTCTCTTCGCAAACTGCTGCTCTTTGCTGTATCTGGTCCATAACTGAAGAAATATGATTTCAACAAGACGTATATACGTACCATACTGAAAGGGAAACAATGAATTTGCTGCGAACGGTTTTCGGTAACCGTATCGTTTCACAATTTGGAAATGTTAAATTATTTGCGATTGATCAACCAGTTTGGCTTCAGTTATGGACCAGCAGCTTGCGAAGAGGCTGATGACAGGCATCTAAAAGATATTTAAAAAATTTTATTTTTAAAAAAACTCTCCCTGATTAAAACTAAAAATAAAAAATTATATCAAAAATACAATGTTCAGTGACTTATGGCCTACCCAGTATAAGAGTTAACGGAAAATGGTTAAAAGAATATGATGAAAATTTGCTTAAAAATCCTGGATTCCAGAAACTCTATTTCAATATTTATTGGTGATATTTAACGTTGATTTATATTAAAAATTATTTTAACCCATTAAATGTTATTAAGAACTGAAAAAAATTTAGTACCTATTATTTAAACATATCAATGATTATTCACATCGTCTGTCAAAAAAGATCAATAAAAATGCAGAATATTGAATCTCACAGTCAATCAAAATCTGTAGAAATGATTATTTTGTACTAGTATAGTAAAGTTGTGTGTTGTTGAGTATTAGGTTCGCTGTGTTTAAGAAAAGGCTACGACTTTTATTACAATGTATATTTATTTCTAACAATACAGGTTTAACGTACTATTGCTCGGGTGAGCTGAAGTGGACTGTGTCGTTTCTCGCTACTAGTGACATAGGGTAAACTATATTTGGGGTGGGGGAGGCATACCCCTACTCAAAGACTGAACATCCTTCCGCCTTTGAAAAATTAAACATTTTTTCAATAAATATGAAGACGTTACAATATGCTTAAAGTAAATATGCTATACAACATAAACTAAAACACATAATATAGAAAACAATATGAACAACTTTGGTTTTTTATTGTGACTGAAACTTCTGTTTTCTAATCACTGCACTGATTGAACTAAATGCTTTGCACTGATGCACTGTTATTCACTTCCGGCAATGGTAGAACACACAAACGATGCACTCCTCTCTTGGTTGTGCCACTCGACGTCCTCACGGTGACAACTCGGATGATGCCATCAGCTCCGTGGTGAAGTTCAGTGACTCTTGCGAGTCTCCATTGAAGCGGTGGTAGATTGTCGTCCTTCAAAACAACCATGGTGCCGACTGCTAATGGTGTCTTAGACGTTTGCCATTTGTTGCGTTTTTGTAGTTCGGCAAGGTACTCTGTTTGCCATCTTGTCCAAAACAGCTGACGTAATTTTTCCACCCTTTCCCATCTAGATAGTCGATTATCTAATTGGATTCGTATGTCTGGTTCGAGCGGCGCCGTGAGCGCTGCCCCGATCAGGAAGTGTCCTGGTGTCAACGGCTCCAGGTCGTTAGGGTCATTACTTATAGGGATTAAGGGTCGAGAGTTTAGGCAAGATTCAATAAGGGCTAACAGTGTGTACATTTCCTCTGTATGAACAAGTAAACTACCGGTAACTCTTTTAAAGTGCTTTTTGAACATTTTGACTCCTGCTTCCCATATACCACCCATATATGGCGAATTTGGAGGAATAAACTTCCATTCAATGCCGTCACTGTTTAAATCCGCCAGAACGACATTTTCGAATTCTCGCGAATCGAACAATGATTTCAGTCTACTTAATTCTCGATTAGCGCCAACAAAGTTGGTGCCATTATCAGACCACAGTTTTTTGACTTTACCGCGACGAGCCATCATTCTTTTTACGTCACTCGGGGGAGGAAAGCAGTGTTTTCCTCTTGCTAATGGAGGGAGGGAAGCGAGTTTTCCCTCCCACTCGGGAGGACCGTACTTGCTTTCCTCCCGAGCGGGAGGAAAACACTGTTTTCTTCCCGGTACTGGCGGGAGGAAAACAGTGTTTTCTCCCGCTTGCAAGAAAGGTGATTTCGAGGCCCTCGTGACGTAAAATATTGTGTGTCCCACGGGAGGGAAGGCTATTCCTCCCTTGGGCGAAGCCGGCGCCCTCGCTCGGGCCGCCGCTTCGCCCGCGGGAGTAATAGCACGCTTCCCTCCCTAGGTGCACAAAATACTATTAACGCGTTTAAGAAACTTTCCGCAGTATAGTCAAATGCTAATTCCAAATGAATAGCTTTAGTTGCCATACACACGAACACGACAACATAGGTTTTGATTATTTTTTTCTTTCCCCGGCCTTTACTTTCTGTTATCGCGATTGGTCCGGCGTAATCGACGCCACTAACTAGAAAAGGCCTTGCAGGCGTGACGCGTTCGGTTGGAAGATTTCCCATTATTTGTTCATAGGTGATAGGTTTTGCACGAAAACATTTCACGCAATTATGAATTTCCTTTCGTACAGCACTTTTCCCTGCCACTACCCAAAATTGTTGCCGCACAGCGGCTAAGGTTGCTTGTATGCCTGCGTGTAATTGTTGGATGTGTGTATCTCGGATAATTAATTTTGTTACCATATGACTTTTAGGTAGAAGTATTTGGTGTATTTGAGAAAATTGTAATAATGAGTTGTGTAATCGACCTCCTACTCTGAGTATATTTTATTTATCTAAAAATACATTGAGATCTTTTATGGGACTATTTCTTGGAACCTATTGATTTGAATTTAATAAGTCAAGTTCGCTTGAAAATTCTATTTTTTGAATATATCTGATTATGGAATTACTAGCAGTGTTTAATTCGTTGATGCTAAGCGGACCAATTATTTTAGTTGCATTGGTTTTTTGAAAATAATTGTGTAGATATCTTAAGCAATAAGCTATTACGCGTTTTAATTTTGAAAACGTGCTTACTCGCTCAAACACAGATAGAACTTCTTTTTTACTTTGAGATACTAATACAATCTTTCTTTCTTCTGGTAATTTGATTATATTAAATGATTTATTAGGCCATTTATTTGTTTTCTCCGAAATGTAAGACTGGCCATGCCACCATAAAGCTGAGTTTTTTAAGTTTAATGGATCCATACCGCGAGAGATTATATCGGCAGGATTTTCTTGGCCGTCAACATGACGCCATTGTTTTGGACTTGTCAATGTTTGAATTTCTGCAACTCTATTCGCTACAAATGTTTGAAATCGGTTGGGTGCTGATGCTATCCACGACAATGTAATAGTTGAGTCTGACCATAGATATATTTCATTAATATTTATAGATAGAGTTCCTTTTACTTTTGAAATTAATTGAGCTAATAGCATAGCAGCACTAAGTTCTAACTTAGGCAGAGTTACTGTTTTTAATGGGGCGATGCGAGATTTTGAACACAAGAGATTACTAAAAATGTCACCGTTGTCGTAAACAACGGACACATAAACAATAGCTCCATAAGCTTTCATGCTGGCATCGCAGAATCCATGTAAATAAATAGATTTAAAATTATTTCTTGGAATCAATTTTCTAGGTATTTCAATTGTGTTTATATATTCCAATTGTGACAGGAATTCCGAGAACTTACAATGCAGATTACTAGCAATTTTGTCATCCCAGTTTATTTTTAACTGCCACAATTGTTATAGAATTATTTTTGCGAATACAAGAATAGGTGATAAAAGACCAATCGGATCGTATACAGTAGCAATTGTACTTAAATGAACCGTTTTGTAATCTTATTGTTTTGATTCCTAAGCTGAATTTGATATTTTAACAAATCATTTTTACAATCCGATACTAACCCTAGAGTTTTTGTTTCCATTTTATTATCTAATCTTATAAATGTTGTATTATTTTGTTCATTTGGTTGTGGTAATAAATTAATATCATTTGAAGCCCATTTGCATAATTCAAAACAACCCCTACTTAATATTGTAATCAGAGAATCTCTTAACTGAGGTGCTTCTTGGAAATTATTTGTGCCAGTAAATAAATCATCCATATAGAAATCATTAAGAATTACTTCACTAGTTTTTGGAAAATCGTTTTCTGCTTCATATGCTAATTGATGCAGGCAGCGCATTGCTAAAAATGGAGATGAGGTGACGCCGTAGGTAACTGTATACTGTATTTAATGTATAAATTCTAAGAAGCTCATTAGGGTTCTCCCGCCATAAAATACTTTAAAATTTCCTCTGTTCCTCTGTTACCATAATTTGCCTGAACATCTTCGAAATATCTGCAGACAATACGAATTGGTATTGGCGACAGCGTAAAAGTAATGAAAATAAATCCTTTTGTAAGTTTGGACCTACAAGAAGGTTATCGTTTAAACTGAGCCCGTTAGTAGAAGTACAGCTCGCATCAAAAACGGCTCTAACATGAGTTGTAAGGCTTTCTTTTATGACACCATGGTGCGGTAAAAAGAGACCATCGTAGTTTTCTAGTGTTTGATCTTTTGCAAGCGTCATATGGCCCATGGTAATATAATCCCGAAAGAAATTACAGTATTCTATCTTAAAATTTTGATTAAACCTAAACTTATTTTCTAAAAATCTAAATCGTTTTATTGCTGCCTCTTTAGTTGACCCAACATTAAGTATACTATTTTTGAAAGGTAAATGTACACTAAACCGGCCGTCTAACTCTCTTTTGTGCGTATCCCTAAAAATTTGTTCGCAAAGTTTATCTTCAAGAGATGTTAGCGTATTATTTTCAGGTTCGTATAATTGCCAAAATTGTGAAACTTGATTATTTAGTCGCGAATTTAAACTAACATTACATGCATTATTTTGAGGTTGAGAGCAAGCAATTGTAAATGGACCACCGATTATCCATCCTAGATGAGTGTTTTGCAAATACGTTTCTTTATTTGATAATCTTATGCGTCCTTCCTCTAAGAGTTCCCAAAATAATTGTGCGCCGATTAATATATCTATTGAAGACGATTTGTAATAGTTTGGATCAGCTAACTTAATATTATTAGGAATAGTTATTTGTTTATCATCCAACGACTGAGTAGGTATATCATTGGTAATTTTAGTTAAAACTAAACACGATATGTTTGAGGTGTAACTGTTTTGACTTGATTTGAATTGTATGTTGACAGATTGTTTAATTGTACTATTTGTTTGGTTGATTCCTGTAATCGGTAACTCAATGTTATTATATTCTAATCCTAACTTCTCAGAAAATTATTTTGTTATGAAATTTGTTTGTGAACCTACATCCAATAGCGCTCTTGCAGACTGGTATTGTTGGTTTTTATCTAGAACTTGTATTATTGCGGTCGATAATAAAATTTCTTGTGAATTACTATTATTGCAGCTAAAGCTTGAACTTTGAATCTGATCTTCTTTTAATGATTTTTGAAAATGCAGAAGCGTATGATGTTTATTGAAGCATGTTTTACATGTATTGGTTGATTTACATGTTTTTGAATCGTGGCCACTGCGCAAGCAATTGAAGCATAATTTAAGTTTTTTAACGATTTTGTACGCTTAATTGCAAAAAAAAGAATATTCTTGATGTTTTACTTTATTTATGGGTTCACTAGATTTTTGACTATTGTTACTAAAATCAACAGATTCCAAAACTTGACATTTTTTAGTAAGAAACTCTTTTAATTGATTTAATGTAGGTAATTCTGAGTTTTTAAAGGTTGATTCCCATTCCCGTTTAGTTGTAACGTCGAGTTTGCTTATAATTAACTGAATGATCATTAAGTCCCAGTTTTCTGTATCAATATTTAGTGATTTTAAAGAAGTCATAATGAACGTTAACATTATCTAACAGTTCGCGAAGTTGTACTGATGAAGGTTTTAAAACAACTGGTAAATTAAATAATTCATGTATATGATTCTGCACTATCAATCTTTTATTTTGATATCGTTCTTTTAGTAGCTCCCAAGCTCTTTCGTAGTTTTCCATAGAAACTGAAAGAGTATCTACAGTTCGTTTTGCGTCTTTACTGAGACAACTTTTTAAATAATGGAATTTCTGAATGTTTGTTATATTAGCGTTTTCATGAATTAGTGATACAAAACTATCGTGAAATGTTGTCCATTCTGTGTAATTACCGTCAAATTGAGGCAAGTTAATTATAGGTAACTGAATTATTTGGCTACTGCTATTAATATTTGAATTAGCTGATTTATTTTGTTTAGTTTCATTAAAAACATCTATCTTTTCTTCCGCTTTAACTAATGCCGCGTAATAATCGTTTTAAAAATCTTCTCGATCTTTACTATCTTCTGTTTTAGATAGCCTTTCAATTTCGCTTTGAATCGAATTGTATTTGTCTATTAATTTATTGAAGTCTGATAATCGCCCAATTAGTTGTTTAATACCACTTTGATTATTAACAGTATCAACGTAATTTGAAAATCTCGTTTTTGCAGATTTCACAATTGTTCTTTGACTGCGAAGATCCTCCAATTCCGACATATTTTAAATGTAATTAATATTTTATTAACCTGAATTAACAGTGAAATGTACACAATAAAATGTGTAGTGTTAGAAACTAATTTAGAAAACCATAAAAAAACACACAAAACTTCACTTCTGGTATTTACAACAAAAGGAACCAGAAATAAAGAAACCTGAATAATCGTAACACACGCTTTATTTAAAGAAAACTAAGACAATGAACGGCTGTTTCGATCGCAAGCGCGATGGATACTGACTCTCGGTCACACCATCCCGACTGCCAGCGGTTCGTATTTGTAACAACATAACATCAATTAAATATAACGAAAAACAACTTACATAAAGTTCGGGATTTCAGAAATGCTTCAATAATTAACATGATTACATACAACTTCCAGTAATAAATTAAGCAAAACAACTTATTATCTCATACGTTTCTAACACGGCCAATTCTGACATTCGCTTCGCTCTCGAAGCGATTCTTCCAATTCGGAAAGGGAACAAGTGATTGCTAAGGACCGAGTAGATTCATCGTCATCATAACATTTTCTCAACACTGCTTCAATGCAAGGCGAAACTACGATCCTCCACATCGCAGAACACCAAGTGTCAAAAACATTTTCGTCGTTCCTTGGACTCTGCTTTGTACTATCTGTGTCAACTTCCATTATTTATTTCGCTATTTCGTACCATTGCATGTATTCTCACACCTCTCCGAGTCGCTCCTAATAACATAAAAAAGAAGCAAATAAGTTAAACACTGCAAAGCGCATAGCTTTCAACAGTCCACAACTGTACCAAAAAGGGCGACAGTTACAATAACTCTGTAAAGCGCTAAGCTTTCAACACTCCACAAACTGTACCACTGAAGGGCGACAGTTGCACCAACTTGTACAGCTTTCAACGTCAACACAAAGCATCACACACAGCTTTTAATGTTGAACGCAAAGCGTCCGCAAACTCCTCCACTAAAGGGTGAGAGCTGCACCATTTTTACATCTTTCAACGTCAACACAAAGCGTTACACACAGCTTTCAATGTTGAACGCAAAGCGTCCGCAAACTCCTCCACTAAAGGGTGAGAGCTGCACCATTTTTACATCTTTCAACGTCAACACAAAGCGTCACACACAGCTTTCAATGTTGAACGCAAAGCGTCCGCAAACTCCTCCACTAAAGGGTGAGAGCTGCACCATTTTTACATCTTTCAACGTCAACACAAAGCGTCACACACAGCTTTCAATGTTGAACGCAAAGCGTCCGCAAACTCTTCCACTAAAGGGTGAGAGTTGCTCAGATTTTTTTTACTCGTATTATTGGTCTGGTAGTTCAATCACGTACAGTGAAAGCGACTAGTTGAGTTGACCAAACTGGCAATTGTCCTTTGATAACTTTGGTGTTTAGATTTCTCCGCCAATTCGTCTGGGTTCATAACATTGTTTTGGTAAAATTGCCATCACTTCAAATAGACCTTGCAGTTCATGTTGAAGTTCGTATTTTGCATCGTTTTATATATCTGTTCTACAAAATAAAGTCATTAGTTAAAAATTGCATCTTATCGCGTTATTTATGATTCAAATGTGAGTGTTTATTGCACCGCGAGTAGTTTGTTTACTATTTTATGATCAAGTTCTTAGCAACGTAAAAGCTTAAAGTCTGAGCTTAAATTCTTTAGCAAAGATTAAGTAAGCGAGGTTCCAACAATAACAGAATTTTCCACAAACCGCTCGACCATTCTGACTGAATTTTTATATCGGTTCTAATTAGGTTTATGATTGTGCACATCGCTTGAATTCCATTCGAACGATACATATCAGGTGTTTTATGGTGATATGATACACCAAGTGAGTAACAATATTTCGTATATGCATCGATTAAAAATAAGAATGTGTTTATCCCGTTTAGGAGCCGGGGTTAGTGGATTTAAATAATCCGCGGCAGCACGTACGTAAGTTAAACTTGTAGCTGGCCAGTACGTATCTCCTTAAAGTGGAGTCGGCGGCGTGATTACCGACATTTGCAGTTTTGCAAATATTTCGGTTGGAAAACTAAATCAACTGATGCAACTCATTAATTACATTTTCTCACTTTCAAAACATCTTTTGAACCTGGGCAGGTTAATATTTGCAAAGTATTGTGGGCACTGTTAGGGAATGCGTTTGCGAGGTGGCGAAAATGCGAGTTCCCTCGCTACGTCCACAATTGGTTATAAAAATAATTTTTGTTTATTGCAATACATTCTCCTATGACTAAAGAATCTAATGAATCAATCTGGAATGATTAATCTTATGTTGACAATAATTGAAAACACCCTAACTCCGTGGCAGCAGACCGTCGACATCGCCTTAATAGCACAAATGAGACAGTATTTAATATAACTTTTCAACAAAATTGCATAAACGGGGAACAAAAATTTTCTGAGTTAAATCAACTATCTTCGCGAACTCGTTATAACATTGTTCATTATGGAATATCTGTAATAATTCTAGTCGACTTTGACAAGACACAAAATGGTTTAGGGAACTGCTCTCGGGGGTTATTTTAACGTAATGTAAAATACCGTTTTGGACAATATAACGCGACAAGTGTAGTCGACCCTTTTTTGTATCTTAATAGCAGTAACATGTCGTACAACAACTAGGTTGCAAATAAGAAAATCAACATTTGGCAGTGGGCTGCCTGTGATATAAACGATGGTGATATCGAAATCTTCCATAATGTCCACTAACGTGCTATACTGGGCAGGATATCTTTCTTAGTAACTGTGGATTGTAACATTAAAGTAAATATTCCTAAAAATCTTTTTGAAATAGTTCACAACTGCAAGAATTTATTTTAATGGAATTTTCTTCAGTACTTTTTCTTTTACTAAAATAATTAATTCCTTAGTCCCATCATGTTTTTAAAACAAGTAAAAAGGTAAAACGTTTTTGTAAATTGATTCTTGATGAGACATATCTGGTTAAAACTCAAAAACATATCGCGTAAGTGAAAAGGCGGTTTGGCTTAAAAGATATAGTTGGTTTTCTGTACGTGAAAGCGGATAACAATCTTTACTAATGTGTTGGTCTTGCGGTAATCAAAGTACATTCGGTACGTGCCCTTTCCTTTTACGCACACGGAGAATAAGGTTGACAAAAGGATTCGCTTCCACGAATAGTACCATAAAGAAGTATTTTATAATACTGCGGACTACCTCGCGTTCATGGTCTGATAGATGGTACGGAGGTAACAATCAAATCGTTAGTGTAACAGATATGAAGGGGAGGTAGAATTGTTATTTACTGTGAGTAAACCACTACTGCTTTTGTATCGGAAAGACGGAATAAAAGCTATAAATACAGATAGATGTTGGTCAAATACATCAATTAATTATTCAGCAAAAGCAAGAAATTCTGCAATATTATTACGTACAACATGGGTACCTGAGTGGTCAGTGATTTATCTAAGCTCGGTGTCGGCACATAGATTGCATCAAATTATTACATCGCAATCAAGAAAAGCATTTTGGACAATAACAAAAATGAGGTTGGTAACTTCATCAAAAATATAATCGACTGCTTTAACTATGGTGTACTGAATAACTTGCAAAGAACGGTTTAATTTTATGTTGAAGCCTAAATAAATAGCAATTACACATTAGAGACGACAGGTCCTGTATTAATGATAAAGATCATCAATAATTACTACATTATTCAATTTTTAAAGATTTTCCAGTTTGACAATAATTGTTAACATTCTTGCGGCACTTTTTCGAATTACGATTGTTTCGCGTAAATTGTATTCGGCAGAGACTTCTAGTTATAATACGACCTAGTTTGACACTCCTAACATTTATTGTTTTCATAATAAATTTCAGAACTATCGCGACTATTGTTGTTACGGATTCATTAAGTTTGAGAATGTTTGCATGATTGCTTCCATCGTGTTGACATTCCGTAATCGAACAAAAAAACAAATTAAACCGGGCATACTTTTTTTGTGAAGATCGCTAGCGGTAGTCTGTACCTAATTCGCGTTTTTTTTTTAACAGCGTCCTCTGGGCTTTGAGAATAACCGCTCAAAATTTCTTTTGTGACAAACATCTACAAATTTACGTTAAAAGGTCTCCTAATTTCGGACGTTACTGATTACGTATAAAATCATATTTGAAACACGAATTAAAATCAACCTTGTCTTACCAGATCTGACAGTCTGTTCACTCAAATTCAGCATCATTACTTACTAAAGCAAACCATTACCTCACTGCAATGACATCTGATCGGAAAACAGGCAGAACTACATACTCGGATGTCGTCTTCAGTGATTTGATGAAGTTTTTTAACTCTGTATCCAGAGCATCCATCATGGGGTCGTCAGTAAAACCGCTTCTGTGGTTATGGATTGTAATCCCACTTCTGATGTTAGAAACTAATTTAGAAAACCACAAAAAAACACACAAAACTTCACTTCTGGTATTTACAACAAAAGGAACCAGAAATAAAGAAACCGGAATAATCGTAACACACGCTTTATTTAAAGAAAACTAAGACAATGAACGGCTGTTTCGATCGCAAGCGCGATGGATACTGACTCTCGGTCACACCATCCCGACTGCCAGCGGTTCGTATTTGTAACAACATAACATCAATTAAATATAACGAAAAACAACTTACATAAAGTTCGGGATTTCAGAAATGCTTCAATAATTAACATGATTACATACAACTTCCAGTAATAAATTAAGCAAAACAACTTATTATCTCATACGTTTCTAACAGTAGGAATAATTGAAAGGAAAGTAATGCCCACTAACCTTTGTTGTTTGGATGTTGGACTCCTTCCCTCCAGAAGTTCGAAGTTCTTGGTTTTGACAATGCGGTTGATTGTTGTTGGTTGTGACTTGTACACACACGATGCGATATTGTAGACTATGATTTTGTACACACAATTGTTACTTGTATTGTTGTACAATATATACACGAATGGTTTGTATTTTTTAGCCTAATATGGCTCGATTGGACCAAATTTATGTTGAGTATTAGGTTCGCTGTATTTAAGAAAAGGCTACGACTTTTATTACAATGTATATTTATTTCTAACAATACAGGTTTAACGTACTACTGCTCGGGTGAGCTGAAGTGGACTGTGTCGTTTCTCGCTACTAGTGTAGTGTAGTAGTATACGGACGTAGGTACTAGCTTCTTAATATTTTGCTTTTCTAAATTTGGTTTTGGTTTACGTCCGTATTCAAAATTTAGTTATTAAACAAGTTTTTTTCTTTGTACTCGTTAAATTCATTATTAAATTCCATAGTTTTGTTGGCGGTGGCCTTGAGTCGCCGAGCCAACGGCCTGCCGCTGAGCACGCGCTGCGGAATTTGCGAGTTTCTGGTTAATGCCTCTATTTATTTTTTTATATTATTGGTAGGGGTATTTCAGGTAATAATTTTATGGGATTTAAATTTTTCGTTGTGAATGTGAGTACGGTCGTCGCGGGTGACGTCATTAGAAAACGGTGGCTCGAATCATATCATCATCCATTGTGCAAATGAGTGTGAGTGGTGCGTGCATGTGATTACCGACTAGACTTAGACTGTGTGCCGACACAGTGGAAGATAGTAGCTAGCACGACGAAACTGTCACGTGTTGTTTTACTGTCAAATCAAAATTCTAAGGGAAACTTTTAGTTAAAACAAACCTGTATTGTAAAGTCAATTCACTTATTGGTAATAATTTTTTAGTACTTTCAATTTCGTAAATAAACTCAGCTCTCATTAATGTTTCAAAGTATCAAGTGCGTTCATATTTTATTCTGTGCATTCCTGCTTTCCCTCCGATTCTGGCATACGGAATATCCTGCTTTCTATTTTATTTTCAAGTCAGTGGCGCTCATCTTACCCTCGACCTGCTCTGAGCAAACACCAGCCCGGCCACTTTTTGTGTGACTGCAACCAAGGTAGGTCTCTACTTGAATTGTTTAAAATATACAAATAAAAATCTAAAATATTCAAACAGAAATTTGCATCACCTGAATAAAAAGATTCATTCACAGGAAAACTCTGCTGTGTTGAAGCCATCCTCCGTTCAATTACTACATTTAATGTGGGAAGTAAATGGTCGGGAATGCAGTCAATTTTCTTTATTTTCTACACTGCCAACGTTTCGATACCACTTGTGTCTTCTTCAAAGGCTCTACACACAAGAACATCGAGATGTTATACAGAAGTACATTTTAAATAATAAGTTACTTACAGTAGATGAACTTTAGATATTGTTAAGATAAGTGCATAACAAAGTTGCACCAATTAGATACATAAATTCTGGTACTACAGAATAGTCAAAAATAAATTTAAAACACGTCCACGAAAAAATACTCATGTTACATGGGCAAGCCAAAAATAGAGAATAACGGTTAAAACCACTGTCCTGCGGGAAAGCATGTATATACAAGTTATCCTTATGACGAAAGTACGCATGAATCAAAAAACAGCGGAAATATGTACCGTGCAACAAGAATGTGAAACTTAATGCTAAGAATTATTGTAGTGTTATGTATTAAATAATTGTAAAATATTTGAATATATGTTGCTCAGATCTTGTATATCGCTGCGGAAATTAACACAGTTTTCTTCCTTTTGTATGTGAAGAATTTCCAGAATCAATCTTTTTTGTAGATTCTTCTCTCTGTCGATGACTTCAGTGTTTCCATAATCAAAGGTGTGATTATGGTCTCTACAATGTTGCGTTAGGGCACAGATGTTCGTGGTTTTGTTTGCAGGCTTTGTTGAGTTCCTTTCATGCTCCTTTGCTCTGGTTTTCAATAAACGTTTAGATTGACCTATGTAGCATTTGTTGCAGTCTTTGCATGGGATTTTGTATACCACTCCTGACTGCATCATGGTGTCTATGGGATCTTTAATTTTGCTATACAGGTTGTTTATGGTTTTTACCGGTTTTTGAGCGACATTGATATCCAGTTTCAATTCTAAAACCCGCTTTAAGTTGTACGTAACTCCCTCTACATACGGAATTGAGACATACATTTTATTTTGCACGGGTGCGTTGTCAAGGTTGTTGCTGTCACTGCGTTCTGAAGAAGTTGGGTTATGATTCAGGATCTTGTTTATTGTCTTCCGTGGGTATTTGTTAGCCTTTAATAATTCTTTTACCGTGTGTACAGCTTCATTCTGGTGTTCTGGTGATGTTAAAGAAATCGCACGGTGTTTAAGATTTTTTGCTACATTCAGAAGTTGATTTCTAGGATGTCTTGAATGATAACTGATGTATCTGGTGGACGAGGTCGGTTTTCTATACTACTTGTAGGCGATGGTGTTGTCTTTATGGATCAGCAAGACATCCAAGAAGGGTATGGTGTTATTTTGTTCCATTTCTAAAGTGAACTGAAGGTTGGTGTTGTAGCTATTGAAGTTCATTAGTATTGTTTATGTATGTTCCAGAGGAACAGCTGTGATCAGGTCATCGACGTATTTCTTTATGAAAGGAACTTTAAAAGGTAGTGTAGGTATGACCACTTCTAACAATTTACACAAGAAATATGCGATACCTACGGTGAAAATACAAGTTATAACGTTAAAATGTTACTCAATGTCAACAAAAAAATGGTGCATGCTATGAATAACAGAACGTTCCTCATAAAATGTCGCAAAAATGACATTACGCCACGTCACATTAAACAAAACTTCGGTTGCATAGAAAATTTATTCATTACAGACCACCCGTATACAAACTTAGTAAATAACACCCTCAATAGTTTTAAAAAACGAATTTTAAACATTGAAATTAAAATTAGTTGTTGGAAGATTAAGGATTTAGAAAATACGTATGCACAATTATCACATGCTATTAAAAACAGAGTCAGCTACATGCATTGGTACAAATTAATTTCGATTATCAACAGGCAATATGACTATTGGAACAACATAGTAAAAACAATCTTATAAAAAAATTTGATCACCTCTGCACGGAATATAATATACATCTTCACGAAAAAGATTGGTTCCTAAATCTAACTAATGTTACCTTCCCACCACAAGTTGCTGAACTTCTAGCACTGGGACCTAAATTCAATGTACCTCTGCAGAAAAAAGAAATCCCTATTTTCAAAATCATTGCAGATGTCGAAAACGCGATAACATCTACGACGGATGACAGTTTGAAAACTGAGGTTAGGTTGCAAATAACGAACATTTTGACGAACTTCGCTCATAATGAAAACAACAACTCACCAAATGACAATATTTCCTCGTCCTTAATAAAATCTTATAATAAAACCAAGAAATTCTTAAAAGATAATCCTGAAATTCTAATAATTAAGGCTGATAAGACTAATAAAACTGTAGCGTTGCAAAGAAATGTCTACATCGCAAAAATGAATAATCTTTTAAGCGACCAAGAAACATATGAGCAAGTACAGAATGATTTAACAACAAAAATACAGAATAAAAACAACAATTTAATTAAAAACCTGTACAACAACAATTACATTGATCTTAAAACTAAAAAACAATTAACAACAGATAATGCAACCACCCCCCAATTCTACGGATTGATTAAATTGCACAAAGAAGGGCACCCCATGCGACCAATTGTAAGTGCCGTCAATGCTCCCACAGCTAATCTGGCCAAATTTCTGTCCATCAAACTGAGTTTCCTAGAAAATGAAGAATACTATGTTAAGAACTCTTTTGAATTTACTAACTTCATCAAAAATATTACCTTAGACCCGGGCTACGTCCTGGTCTCTCTCGATGTGGTGTCCTTGTTTACAAACATCCCTCTAGATCTAACCCTACAAGCAGTAGACAAGAACTGGGACGATGTCAGTAACAGGACCAATATACCAAAGCAAGAGTTCCAAGCATTAGTAGAATTCTGTTACACACAAGGCTTCTTCTCGTTTGATTCCAAAATCTTCAGACAGAAAATCGGCTTCAGTATGGGTAGCCCTCTCAGCCCTACCATTGCTAATCCGGTTATGGATCAATTGTTAGAAGTGGTCATACCTACACTACCTTTTAAGGGCACGGTAAAAAAAGTGCTTGTACTAACAACCGCAACACGCTCTCTGTGGGCGCCACCAGTATATTTGTACCAGCTGCTAGAGATATCAAAATTTACTTCCATGTGGGCGCGGCCTAGGCCATTCGTGTTCGTGAGTCTTCGTGATACGACCGAGGGAGCTCATTCTACTTTATTGCGATGCGACGGACAAATTAGCTGATGATAGGTTTTGAGTTATTTAAGTATTATATTTAATATAAAATGAAATTGCACCAGACCAATGGACCACGACACCGAATTAAAAAATCTTCAAAGTAATAAACGTTGTCATTTGAAAACGGGAAGAAATGAACAATATCAAATAACATAAAAATCAGTACCTACCTAAAATCACTAGAGATGGGATTTTAGTATTTTTATTTAATGAGAAAATTATATATTTTACCTAAAAAAATGTAACTCAATAATATTTGTATACGAAGGGAAGTAGCCTTTTGCAGATAAAGGCTAAAACTGCAGTACGAGTGAAAATTAGGCGAAGTTTGCAAAAATATTTTCAGCCAGAAGTATAATAATACACAGCATGTTTTTACGATTAATTGATATTTATAAACAATCAACAGAAATTTTGAAATTTTCCAACTATATCATCATATCTACGAAGAAGCGCGCGAAATGCGTATAAAACGAATACCTACTTATTATGCAAATTTGAAATTATTGGGTACAAGATAAATTTAGTTACGGTCATTTTTCTCAATTTTTGTGAGAGTCAAAGGCATGGCATGAAATTTAATTTACATAATGTTTCTCAAAAGTTATGTATCATTTATTTAAACCCTGTTAATAGACCAAAAATTCAGAACGTAAGTTACGCTTTTAATTTTATTGTATGTTATTATAAATGTATGTTATTCAATGAGAGGTATGTTATACGAGCCGCACGCGACTACCTACCTAATATGTGCATTTTGCACTAATTAAGTTCCCCTATGATTCTAATTTTTTTTTTACTTTCGTAAAATGACAATTTTATTAGAATAATATTACGTACAAATTATTTTTACGATATAATTTTTGAGCCACTTACAAAGTTTTTATAAATATTAATAAATTTTTAAATCAGAAATTATTATTAAAAATATAATAGGTACATCATATTTTAAATAAAAGGTAAATAAAGTTTAAATAAAATGTAAATAACTTAATTTCACTTGGCGGTTACTTGAAATTGATTAATAATAATTGCAAACCAATACTTCTTTGCAGACCGTTGCTAATATTGACGGTCTGAAAACAATTATTTCAGGTTGCTGCTTATAAAATTCTTTTCCAGTAATTTATTTAGATTAATTTAAATTTAAGTATATCAATATTACCAATTTTCAAACAAAATTCTTTCAAAATGTCAAGTTTATTTACACTTTTATGTATAGGTATGTTGTAATGTTTTTCTACATTCAAAATTTAAGCTTTCGTAGATATATGATGATATAGTTGAAACATTACAAAATTTCTGTTGATTGTTAATAAAAATCAATCAATTGTAAAAACAAGCTGTGTATTTTTATACTTCTGGCTGAAAATATTTTTGCAAACTTTGCCTAATTTTAGCCCATCATCGCTTCACTCGTACTGCAGTTTTAGCCTTTATCTGCAAAAGGCTACTTTTAGCCCTTCGTATACAAATATTATTGAGTCACATTATTAAACTTTAAATGCACGCCTAGCCGCGGTCACCAATGAAATAACCAAATTTACTGTTTACTTCTAAATGAAGTAGGTATTGGTTTTAAATAGACTTTCGCGCGCTTTTTCAAACAAATTATGTCAACTACTGCTAAATTGCAGTAGCGCAAAAATAATTTTTGACGGAGCATAAGAGCGCAATGTACATAGATTTAATTACAATATAAGAAAACTATAAATTTTTTCTTTTTTTTCTGTCGTCAAATTAGCACTGCCAATTTAGAATTTAAATAAAATAAATTTGAGGCAAGCGCAAATGAAATTTTAATAGAGCAAAATAGCGCATATAAAGCACTATCTATTCAATAATAAAAACTTTAAAATAGCTCAAAGGGAGGGCTATGTCAATTTGGCCCGCCCTAACTAATTACTTTGATTACTGCTGAATTATAGCAGCGCAAAAAAATATATTTTCGGAGCAAAAGAGCGCAATGTACATAGAATGAAGTGTAATGAAAAAATATGACACAATCTTACTTTTTTTTCGCTGTCAAGTTGGCCTTTCCTACTTTGATTATTAATAAAATAAAAAATATGCAAGCGCAAATTTTTTTATTAATGGCGCAATAAAGCGCAAACGAACGACTATCGAAATAATTATGAAAATTTTAAAATTTACAAAAAGGTAGGGCTAGTGTCAACATAGCCCTGTCTAACTTATTCTCTAATTTATGGCAAAATTAGAGCAGCGCAAAAAAATTATTGGTGGAGCAATAAAGCGCAATACGAGCGCAAACTAGACTAATATTTTTTTTATAGAAATATTTAAGTGGGAGGGTCAACTTGACTTAGCCAGGTAGGTAGGTACCTATTTCTGCAAATTTTACAACAAAAAATCCAATCTCTACTAATAACATTGTTGTCAACAATCAAATTTTTGCGATTATCGAAATATTTATTCTGGGAGAAGAGCGGGACAGTTATTTTGTATTGTCTATTCTTGTTAACTGCGTTCGTTTTTGTATATGTCTTTCCTTTTCTAGCGAGGTATACAGTTTAGATAACCGAGTGAGCGCCGCGGCTTGTTGCGGTAAAACGCTGAACTAATTTTACATTACAGTCTTATGGAGAAACCAAAACTTCTTAATTTTAAGACAAACTAGATAAAATTAATCATCGAGCTTTAAATAATATCAATCTACATGTTCATCTTCAGGATCTAAAGATAAAATTTGTACATAAAACGTTTTTTAAATAAGAGAAAATTGAGTTTGAAAATGGCCGTTTCGGATACTTTTAGGTTTTATTTATTTCTTCAATTATGAAAATAAAATATCGAAAAAAAAATACTGTCAAGTCCATCTACACACTTTTATCTTTATTTCAAAATGTTTCGCACATTTATATCTTTAACAGTTTTTGAGTAAATTAAGAAGTTTTAAAATACATACATTTTACCGTGCCCTTAAAGTTCCTTTCATAAAGAAATACGTCGATGACCTGATCACAGCTGTTCCTCTGGAACATACACAAACAATACTAATGAACTTCAATAGCTACAACACCAACCTTCAGTTCACTTTAGAAATGGAACAAAATAACACCATACCCTTCTTGGATGTCTTGCTGATCCATAAAGACAACACCATCGCCTACAAGTGGTATAGAAAACCGACCTCGTCCACCAGATACATCAGTTATCATTCAAGACATCCTAGAAATCAACTTCTGAATGTAGCAAAAAATCTTAAACACCGTGCGATTTCTTTAACATCACCAGAACACCAGAATGAAGCTGTACACACGGTAAAAGAATTATTAAAGGCTAACAAATACCCACGGAAGACAATAAACAAGATCCTGAATCATAACCCAACTTCTTCAGAACGCAGTGACAGCAACAACCTTGACAACGTACTCGTGCAAAATAAAATGTATGTCTCAATTCCGTATGTAGAGGGAGTTACGTACAACTTAAAGCGGGTTTTAGAATTGAAACTGGATATCAATGTCGCTCAAAAACCGGTAAAAACCATAAACAACCTGTATAGCAAAATTAAAGATCCCATAGACACCATAATGCAGTCAGGAGTGGTATACAAAATCCCATGCAAAGACTGCAACAAATGCTACATAGGTCAATCTAAACGTTTATTGAAAACCAGAGCAAAGGAGCATGAAAGGAACTCAACAAAGCCTGCAAACAAAACCACGAACATCTGTGCCCTAACGCAACATTGTAGAGACCATAATCACACCTTTGATTATGGAAACACTGAAGTCATCGACAGAGAGAAGAATCTACAAAAAAGATTGATTCTGGAAATGCTTCACATACAAAAGGAAGAAAACTGTGTTAATTTCCGCAGCGATATACAAGATCTGAGCAACATATATTCAAATATTTTACAATTATTTAATACATAACACTACAATAATTCTTAGCATTAAGTTTCACATTCTTGTTGCACGGTACATATTTCCGCTGTTTTTTGATTCATGCGTACTTTCGTCATAAGGATAACTTGTATATACATGCTTTCCCGCAGGACAGTGGTTTTAACCGTTATTCTCTATTTTTGGCTTGCCCATGTAACATGAATATTTTTTCGTGGACGTGTTTTAAATTTATTTTTGACTATTCTGTAGTACCAGAATTGATGTATCTAATTGGTGCAACTTTGTTATGCACTTATCTTAACAATATCTAAAGTTCATCTACTGTAAGTAACTTATTATTTAAAATGTACTTCTGTATAACATCTCGATGTTCGTGTGTGTAGAGCCTTTGAAGAAGACACAAGTGGTGTCGAAACGTTGGCAGTGTAGAAAATAAAGAAAATTGACTGCATTTCCGACCATTTACTTCCCACATCAACTTTCCAGTCGAATATTCATCTTTTCACTACATTTAATATCTTACTTATGACTTATATGGCGTTAGTATGCCAACTTGTCACCCGTGTCACTTGTCAATATTTTTTACGCAGAAACAAAAATCAACCGATCATGGATTACAAGATTTTAACGTCCTACCTGAAAAATTTAATTTTTAAATTTTACTACAGTTCTTTTATGCTACCAGATGAAGACAAATTTTTTATAACGTAAGTTGCAAATAACTTTTCCTCTTATTCTCATTACAATTAAACACTATATTTATCAAAATTTAATGAAATTTTTGACTATTAAACTTTTTACTCTTCTAAAAATATCACTTCCGGTGAAGATATTTGTACCAAAATCTAATGAGCTCTTCCAATTTGTATACAAATGTAAAATACCAAATATCAAAATTTTTGGGTAATTCGTATTTGAGTTTATCCGACATACACACCGGCCTTGACCACATTCATACACACACACACATACATCATCGTGAAACTATCAAAAATTAGTTGTAAGGACCCTAATTCGTGCTCATCCACTAAAAACTCACTACCCGATTTTTTGCATGATTCCAATACCTTCCTTTACAGGTAAGCGGATGGTAAAAAGTAGTGTCACAAAATAAAACCACGCATGTAGTAACCCAAGTTCTACAATAATGTACAATTTTGAGAATTATGACAAAAATAAGGAACAATTTACACATTACATTGAATGTTTCGAAAACTATAATAATATGAAATGATTAAGCACTAAAGAACAATTTATAAGAGGACTTTATGATTCAACGATTCGTCAAGAATTGCTAGTAGACAAGGCATTAACATATTAACATTCAACGACGCACTTAAAAAAGCCCCAGCCGACGAAACATCAAAGTTAGATGATAAGAAAATATCTAATAAAGATTCAACCTCTTCCTCATCTGAAATTAATCGAATATCAAGATCATGATTTCAAAATGATCAGATTAATTTTCAAAACTATTCAACACGGATGGCATTACGCCACCGAAGCGTTACGTTATTTGGTAACGTTATAAAAAAAATATTTGTTACATAACGTTATAAATAACTTTAAAAAACAACTAAATAACGTTATTTTTGTTTCGTTATTATAACGTTACAATAATGTTATTTTTCCTTAAATTTATAATAAAACATAACACATTATAAAAAGAATTTGAAAAAATATATTAAAAAATTCAAAAAATATACGTCCTTACCTTACCTTATCTGGAAATGAATATTACTTACTAACTACAAAACAAACATTACTAGTTAAACCATAAATTTATGCATATATGAAAAAATAATACTCAAAAATTCAAATTAAATTTAATAAAATATAATAGCTATAGATTCTTACACCATATTTTTGGAATAAATTATTTATTTGACATTTATAAATCATAAATAATATAAACTGCTTTTTACAGGACTAGTATATAATTGCTTCAAAATAAACTTAAAGCATACTCAGTATTAATTAAATAACAATACGATTCTACAATTTTACATTGGCATTCTAATTCTAAATACATTTTTTATTAAATCTAACTAAAAGTATATTTTCAATTATTTCAGCACTCAAATTTTCTCTCAAACAAGACAGTATAAATCTTAATGAGAAAAAAGCACGTTCTACTGAAACTTGTGTTGCTGGAATACTAAATATTACCTGAGAGAGTTCAAATAATTCGGTCTTGTTGCATTTATTATTTTCCCAGTATTGTAAAATGGAAGAGTTATCTAAATTTTCTAAAACTGCGGAAATGTTGACATCATTCCTATTCCTATTTGTAATATTATTTTCAATACTATTGATATTGATTGGGCATCCAGAAGATGAAGACATTTCGGCTATTAGTTGTGAAAAATTATCCTTTTTTTATTCCTTTATTTCTTGTTGAAATACAGATTTATGTACTTTAGTCTGTTTATTTTTCAAATTATGTTTATTTTTCAAATTATGTAAATTTTTCATCAGTGTCCAAATTTGTTTTAAGTGTTCTTTTGATTCAAGGCGATTTTCTTCAGTTAAAGTTGCCTGAAATCTAGGATCGAGAAAGATTGTAGCTTTTAGTGTAACAGTTTGAAGCAGATTTTTTTCTCTCTTCTTAATGTTTTTTGAAATACAGTGTTAAATTTTGAAGTTGCTAATCTACGTTTCAGCCATTCTGCATAAAAATCAGTTAGTTTTCTGATTGAAAAAATTTTATAGCACGAGCCGCTGGTGCAAGAGCTTCCATAATATCTGATGCTTTGTCCCAATAGTCCAGGCAACGAATGCTCAAAAAAAGGTATAGAGGGAAATGCTTGGAACACAATTTTTGACTTCGTAACTTTGTTTGGACTAGTTAGGAGGTGAACATATCAAAAGTCCCCGCCCGTAGCCCTTAAGCCGAGGTGTGGCGGAGGGTTTGAAAGTCTCATTTTTCGGTTTTTTGCTTATATCTCGGAAGCTGTGTGTCCTACCGACATGACTACTCTATATAATGAAAGCTGATTAAATTTGCAACAATTTAACCGCAGCTCTGTACGTATTTTAGTTTCCGAGATATGACACTTCTAAAATTAGCAATGTTTTCAAAAAAATGAAAGTTAGGAAATTTTAACTTTTTTCGTTATTTTTGTGTTTAATTAACTGTAACCTCTGAATGAATAAAAATATTGTCTTCCGGTTTCTTTCATTAAATTTCACGAACATTTCTCAATAAAATACGTTATTTTAAAAACTTTTTAGGGCGTTCATTAAGCCAAAATATCAATTTTTTTCGACAGAAATATTCAAATATTTTGTGTTTATTGTGTTTAATGAGATGTAACTTCTGAACGGGTAAAGTTATCGACATCCGGTTTCCTGCATTTCGGTAGGACGCACAGCTTCCGAGATATAAGCAAAAAACCGAAAAATGAGACTTTCAAACCCTCCGCCACACCTCGGCTTGAGGGCTACGGGCGGGGACTATTGACATGTTCACCTACTAACTAGTCCAAACAAAGTTACGAAGTCAAAATTGTGTTCCAAGCATTTCCCTCTATACCTTTTCGTTGACTGGACTACAATGAAGCGTGTTCAAGTGTAACTCGTTATTAGTTTTAGCCATTTCTGTATAAACAGATTTGTTATGAATAAAATTTTCAAGCATGTAATATGCCGACGACCATCTCGTAACAGAATCAAGTGGTGGAATTGTTAAGTTTTTCTGTTTCAAGAAATTGATTATATTTGGCGTTCTCATTTTTTTCACTATTGCTCTTATGGCACTGATGCATCTTTCTTGGTTTCTTGACATTTTAAACTATCATATATGGCTAACTGTAATGTTAAATATATGGAATACGCTGTGCAGCCCATTCCATATATTTTTCCTTCGCATTCATTAGAAATGTATGAATTTATATTTTGTACCGTGTCCTCTAAAGCTTTTTCCGATGTATCTACTAAATTATCATCTTCATTGTCCATATCAGAATCAGAACCGAAACTATCGAAATTATCCGTTAATAAAGTTTTAATATTTCTTCTACTAATTGATATTGTTTGTCAGATGTATTACGGAACTAGATCGTTGGAATTTATTTATTGTGAATAATTATTAGGAATGATGATGTAATAATGTTTATGTTCTTTGATGGGTTACGAATTTGTCGTTGTATTCTACTATTGGAATGTGTTTATTATGTAATGACTTATTGTCAATAAATGATCGAACCGCTGGCGATCGGGCATCATACGTTGATGTGCGCTCGTGATACACAGTCATTCGTATATGGTGATATGAAAGTCTTTAGTGTTGCGTGTTTCCTTTCCACTTTTGTTGCCTTTATCCCTAACGCAGAAGTGAAGTTTTGTGTGTGTTTTTTGTGGTTTTCTAATCTAGTTCCTAAAAATATGTTATTAGAGGTAGTTCCATTAATAGCAAATAAAATAGGATCTAATGTTTTTCGAAAACCACTGCCTTCCAAAGCTGGGAACGGTCTGCCGTTCACCGTAACCATTTCTAAACATGATGATTTTATTATTTCATTATTAATTTGTACTTTAATGAAATTTGGATGTTGTTTTTGTACAAAATTATCTAATATTTTAATTTTCTTTTCTACATTCTGTTCTTCCTCTTCCCTCGGTTCTAATTTTCTTTTCTGAACAATAAATTTATGTTCAGTTGGATGATATACTTGCAAGTGTTTCATTAGATTTCCTGCGTGATTTCCTTTTGTAGTACGGGTAGGTACTAATGCAAATACTTTTATTTTCTATTGAAACGTATTTAAAATTATGTCGTCCAGAATGACTTTGATGTCGTGACACTAAAATACAATGTTACGGTGTTACGGCATCAGAGTGTTACGGCATCAGGAATGCTACGTTGGAGTTTGTTGTTTGTTTCTAATTATGCTAATTATGTTATGTTATTATTTTTGATATAAAAGGGAAATTAAAAGTGGATAGTAGTCAGTTGTTTAAAAGTAGTCTAACAGGTGAAATAAATAAATAATTTTGTAATGGAGTCGATTTAATATATTTTGGAAACCTATAAAAATATCCTAAGTCCTAATATTTCAGAAGTGGGATTAGACATTCAGTAAAATGCCCAAACGGTACCGAAATAACAACGACAGTGACAGTGTGAGTGACAGTGTGAGTGACAGTGAAAGTGATACTGCTAGTCACAAGGGTGAACATGTGCGGAAAAAGTCTTTAGATTATTTGATTGAAGGAAAAATTAATAAATATTTAGACAAAAACCTCAAACGTAGATGAGGGGAGAGTGAAGCTTCGACAAGTTACAACTTACGTGGTAGTGGCATAATACCTGTATTCAACCCCGAAAAGTCTAACGTTACAGTAAGTAGCTGGGTTAATAAAATTGAACAGTTAGCAAATATTCATAATTGGGATGAGGAGACGTGTGCATACCTTATGCAATCAAAGTTGGAAGGCCTTGCAAATTTATGGCACAGTAATTTAAATTCATATGATAGATCGTGGGCGGATTGGAAGCGTGAATTAATTGATTCCTTTCCAATGCAACAAGATTATGCAACTATACTAAAAGAAGCGATAAATCGGCATAAATTACATCATGAAACTATGGCATAACTTACTATTATAATAAAAACGCACTACTAATGAAATGTGAAATATATGGACAGAAGGCAGTCTCTCTGATAATCGATGGATTGCCGGAACAAATTAAAAGTGGAGCGAAAGCAGGTGCGTACGAACAGCCAGAAGACCTTTTTCGGAATTTTTTGTCAATGTTAACTGATGACAAAAGTGGAAGCGCTCCCCACAAGCCATCTAAGAATCTAGAATGCTTTAATTGTAACAGGCGAGGTCATTTAGCACGGTATTGTACAAGAGAAAAGAAGACAGTGCGACCGAGCAGGCCACTGGAATGCTACATATGCAAACGCACTGGTCATGTAGCTAAAGACTATAATCAAAACCATGAGAATAAGCAACGAAACGGACATACTATTTATTGCTTCCTGTGTAAGAAGACATTCTGCCAAGGAATGCAGAAGCCGAGGACAGGAAGAAGGGCAAGAAGGAAGACACACCAGTATTATTCCGACATGCAGTGGATGTCAACGCCGGGGTCACACCATAGATAAGTGCTGGCGAACACCGAAAGGAAACGTTAGGGAAGTATTATTTAACTCATTATCTGACTCTTGTTATTTCATTAATGTACTAGTTAACGGTGTCCCAGCTGTAGGATATTTAGATACTGGTAGTGCGGTAAATGTCATTTCAAACAACTTTGCTCAAAGTCTCAATTTAAAGTTTGAGTTGGCCACTACGGCAGTAAAATGTTTTTCAGGTCAGATAATTTTTGCATTGGGCAAAGCAAACGTAGGCATTAGTATAAGTAATCAAATATTACAAACTGAAGTAGTAGTACTAAAGACAATCCCCTCAAATATGGATATTTTAATTGGCTGGCCAGTAATTAACAAACCCGTATTATCATTTAAAATTAATGGTACTAATATTGAGTTAAGTCAAACAAATGAAGTTATAGCCCCATTAAATGCTATTCAATGTGTAAGTCACAATGATAAATTCAATGTTTCCATAGCTAAAAATACCACCATACACCCGATGACCACCGAAATAGTTGTAGTAAAATTCGAGGATACTGATCAAATCTTATTAATTCCACCCAGAATAAGAACTATTGGCCGAATGGAGTTCAGCATTCCGAGGACATTAATTGAGGATGGGAAAGGAATGGTGGAGGTTAGAAATATCGAAGATGTCCCAGTCACATTTAAGGAAGGAGAAATTTTGGTTCGAGGTATCGTAATTAGAATAGATAAGTCAGCACGAGCGAGCGTAAGTACTGCCACTGTAGATAAGGATAATGCATGTATTCATAGATTAAATCTCGGTAAGATAAAGGTTGGACCTATTGACTTTCAATCTTTAAAGTTACTTCTAGAATTGTTACAAATATACAACCGTTGTTTCGCAAGCGAGACGCGAGAACTCGGTTGTACTGATAAGATCGAATTGCAAATTAATCTTAAAAACGAAGAACCTGTATATTATAAACCATATCGGATGTCAGAAATGGAAAAGAAAGTAGTTAGAGAAAAGGTCCAAGATTTATTAGAAAATAAAATCATTCGCGAGTCAAGTTCTGATTTTGCTAGCTCGGCTATATTAGTGAGCAAGAAAGACGGTGATTTTAGGTTATGCATAGACTATCGAAAAGTAAATAGCAACACAGTAAAAGATAGATATCCGCTCCCAAATATTGAGGATCAAATTTCAAAATTAGCCGGTAAGCGCTTCTTTTCATCTTTAGATATGAAGCAAGCATATTATCACATCCCAGTATCTCAAAATTCCATTCATAAGACTGCCTTTGTTACACCACAGGGACATTATGAATTTTTGAGAGTACCATTTGGGTTAGCTAACTCACCGGCAACTTTTCAGAAATTAATTGACAAGGTTCTGGGTAACTTAAGGTTTGATAAGGTATTAGCATATATGGATGACCTACTAATTCCATCCGTAGATTTTAGTAGTGGTCTGAGTAATCTAGAAATGGTACTAGAAATATTGGATCGTGAAAACTTGAAACTTAATTTTGATAAATGTTACTTTTTTGAAACTGACATAAACTATTTAGGATATGAAATTAGTTCAGATGATATTCGACCTGGAAAAGTTAAAATACAAGCGGTACTTGGATTTAAAGAACCTAAAAATGTTCATGAGGTGCGGCAATTCTTAGGTTTGTGTAGTTATTTTCAAAAATTTGTACAAAACTTTGCAAGTGTTGCAGAACCATTACGTAAATTATTGAGTAAAAACACTGTGTGGAAATGGGAAAATGAACAATCAAACTCGTTTCAATTATTAAAAGATCTATTGACGCAAAGACCTGTGCTGGCTATCTATGATGCTAATTTAGAAACTGAGCTACATTGTGATGCAAGCAATAAAGAGGTTGCTGGTATTTTATTACAACATCATGCGGATAAAATCAAACCAGTATTCTATTTCAGTAGGGCTACAAGTAAGGAAGAAGCTATGTACCACAGTTACGATTTAGAAACATTAACAGTAGTTGAGTCAATTAAGCGGTTTCATATTTATCTTGTCGGTATCAAATTTAAGGTAGTAACCGATTGCGCAGCTGTACGAAGTACGTTTATAAAACGAGATATTATGCCTCGGGTGGCGAAGTGGTGGCTTTCCATCCAAGAATATGATTTCGAGATTTTACACCGGCCAGGAGAAAGAATGAAGCACGTAGATGCTTTAAGCAGAAATCCGGTAACAATCGAGCATATTGAAGAACTTGATTGGATAGTAGGTGTACAAATGCAAGATGAATCTATTCGAATCATTAAACAGAAACTAGATGATAATTCTGATACAGAAATTTCAGCAACGTACAAGAAGGAAAACGAAAAACTTTCCCGAAAAACAAATGATGGTGTGTATAAACTGGTAATTCCAAAAATGGTCCGATGGAATATAATGCGTAAATATCATGATGATATAGGACATCCAGGACTGCGTCGTTGTGAAGATATAATTAAACGACAATTTTGGTTCCCTAAGATGAATAGATTTATCCGTAAGTATGTAAATTCTTGCATTGATTGCACCTACAAAAAGGGGAATTATGGGCGTCAAGAGGGAATGCTATTTCCAATACAAAAGCCAAAAGAACCAATGCACACAGTTCACATTGACCATTTAGGTCCATTTTGCACTAGTCAAAAGGGTCATTCGTATTTACTGGTAATTGTAGATGCCTTTACAAAATTTATATTTGCACGAACAACGAAATCAACAGGTTCGGCAGAAGTCATTCAGGAATTAAAAGATATTTTCTCGATGTTCGGGATTCCCAAAAGAATAATCGCAGATAGGGGAAATGCCTTCACCAGCAGAATGTTCAAGGAGTTTTGTGCTGATACTCAAACTAAACAAGTTTTAAATGCAGTAGCATCGCCAAGGTCAAATGGCCAAGTAGAAAGATACAATAAAACGTTATTAGATGCAATCAACACTAGTACAATAGACGAATGTATTTGGGATGAAAAATTGAGCGATATCATATGGGGATTAAACAATGTGGTAAATAGTAGTACTGGTTTTACGCCTTACAAATTGATGTTCGGTTTTACAAAAAGTAGACATCATGACATAGGGGTGGAGGATTTCACAGAGAATGTTGAGGCGTGCAGAAGCATGGCAGCAAGTAGATTAGAACAAGCAGAGAAAATGAAAAAACGTTTTGATAAAAAAAGAAAAGAAAGCACCAAGTACGAAAAAAATGATTTGGTAGTGTGTAGTGGTGCCGAGAAAACAGAAAAGAGTGCTACGAGGAAACTAAAATTAAAATTCGGTGGACCTTATAAGATAACAAAAGTACTAGGCAACGATAGATATAAAATTGCATCACTTAAAGGTATAAAAGGATACAAGAGATTTGAGACTGTCGTAGCTGTAGAGGCAATACGAAAATGGACTGGTGGAGTATTTTCAGAATCTACTGAAAGCGATAGTGATGTAAACAGTACGGATGAACTGTTAGATCTATTGGAAAGTTATTTTCGTATAAATATGGTTTTATGAAGGGGTGACCTGTCACAGGGATGACAGTAAGGGACCCATGGTTTTATGAAGGGGTGACCTGTCACAGGGATGACAGTAAGGGACCCATGGTTTATAAAGGGGTGACCTGTCACAAGGATGACAGTAAGGGACCCGTGATTCACATAATAATAGATATGTATATATGTTAATAGTGAGAAGCAGAGAATCTGTTTTTTTTTCTTCTTAATTGAGAATCAAAAATTTCAACATATTAATAAATTAATTTCTTTGTATGTTACAGAAGTAATCAGTAGATTTGCGAGGTCGCAAATTAGGTCAGTTGTTTAAAAGTAGTCTAACAGGTGAAATAAATAAATAATTTTGTAACGGAGTCGATTTAATATATTTTGGAAACCTATAAAAATATCCTAAGTCCTAATAACAAATCGTTTGTAAGTTTGTATAAGAATAGCGTGAAACATAACCAATAAAATCAAATTAAAATATTAATTTAACAGCTACCATCTTGCAACTTGCTTTTATAAATATAAATATTAAAATTACTTATATAAATAGTTGTCTATACTTATTGTTACTTGTTTAGATTTTAGATAAAGAAACCGCATATTTTAACATCACAGACAGGAGGCGTGAATATCAACATAACAAATAATTTGAAACGCTGCCTAACTGCATACCAACTAGTGACTTCTAAGGCTGCATCCCCATGTATCCGTTTTCACGAATGCGTGATACGTGATAACAAATCAAAAAAGCTAATTGATACAACGGTTCGTTTCAAGAACGCAAGTTGGTTAATTTTAACTGTTTACGGATACGGACGACCTGACGCATGCGCATAGTGACGGTTTTCTAATTAAATGTTGTTTTTCAATATCTGTTCGAATTACTTCAAGCAAATCATCAAACATCTGAGGTGTCATTCTAAGATAGTTTAAGAACTTTTCTTGATCATCTGTTCTAATTTCTCTTATTAAGTTATCACTTGCACCCTGAATCCGCCTTTGTTCTGTAAAAATACTTCGAACCCAACATTTACGTTTACTAGTGAGATTATTTACCAACTCTTGACTCTTCTAATACTAATGCTAGCATACCTATACAGTTTTTTTTATTTTCTCCTTAATTCCTTGTTGTTGGGATAACGATGTTCTGTTTAGTTGGCTAGCCAAACTATTTACAATATTGAGAATATAATTCATATGTCACGTGACCTGTTTTCCGCCAATCATCATCGAGATCCTATCGAGATCTGCTTAGTTACATGTCTATCACAGCGATGATAAAAAACAAAGAAATTATCACCTTGTTTTGGTTCGTTGCTAAGGGCATGTTTTCTGTATTGACAGTTAATTTCGTAATTCTTGACTATTAAAAGGTGTGATAATCATTGGAGTGATGCTAATAACGATTAAATTAATCAAACAATTAAAAAATTGAGGTAACGCATCTTGCAAAATGCAAATATACTTGAACAGCAACTAATAAAGATCACCGGTTATTCCAATAGGTAGGTACTAATTCAATTCAGTCTTATTTAAATATCTAATCAAATCATCATCAATATTATAAATTCCTTAAGAGGAGATAATCCAGAAACACCTGAAAATCATACTACAGTATCTAATTCAACAGTTTATTGGTATTCATATACACAAGATACAAACCCACACCGCAAAAAATATATTGACATGTGTATTATACTTCAAATTGTAATTGTGTGTATGTGTGTGTAATTATAATTACAAATAAAATGTCTGTTTTAAACTTTTAATACAACATCTAAAATTACTTAGGTTAGGTTAAAACACACCCGATGTGATGTGTTGCGTTCAGTAAACTTCCAACTTTATAACTTTAAGGTGCGTTCTCGTTCTCATTGCGCGCGCCTTGCGCATCACTCACTACAAATTCATTATATTCTCTCATTAAATATAAGCTTGGGATATGATTATTAATCAAAGATATTGCTCGTGAAACCGAAGCAGAACATCACTTGTTATATTACGTATGAGAATAAAGCTTTCGAATCCATCATTCAAAAAATCTCTGAAAATAATAATAATATAGAATTACGGACAACGTATTGCTTTCATGGGGACGGTCATATTTTTAACGTACGTAAATCACGTATCACGCATACGTGAAAACGTATACCTGGGAATGCAGCCTAATGCATGTAACACGAAATAATATGCTACGTACCTGGTGGACGTTGTACCGCAAGTATGGGGGGTGGGGGCACGGCTAAAATGCTCAGCGAAGACGGCATGGGTCTTAAGAAGGTGCATTCACTAAGTTTTTAGAAAGGGCGCCAGTTAGTCGCCATATAGTTCAACCCCCAAGGTTGACTAACAAACACTACGGGTAAGTGGTAAACGTAAAATAATAATTCGCAATTGACGTGAACAATATTAAAGTGTAATTTGAATTGAATGACATACATAAAAAAGGTAAGTAATAATTTTAACAATTATTCATGTAATTAAATCAGAATTAAATGAAATACAAATTATTTGATTTAGTGATTGACTATTGATTAGATTAAATCAGAAGTGTAGACATAAATAAACAAAATATAGTGAGCTACGATCGACGATCAGATCAAACGATGATGAAAATAAAGTTCTAAATAAGGTAAGATTTAAGTCGCGCAGCGGGTGTTCTGGGAAAGCTCCCTAGGGCGTCGCCAAACTGTAGGAAAAATAAATAAACGCACAACAAGGTCACGGGGATACCGTTAATGCACTAAGGGCGTGTCCGATGACGTACTGCGATAAATGTCTAAACTAAAGAAGCCCTAAACGCTTGCCGAAGTACCACGAGCTACGGACGAGTAGCGTCAACAATACGCGCAAACAATATAAATAACTAAACTACAAATCGTGTGATCAGATTCACAATGACCGACTGAACTACATAAATCAAACACTCGCCGGTAAGTATAACGTTGATACGTAATAATGATAAATAAGCTAAATAAAGCCAAATAAATGAAAGTATAAACAAAAGTGGCTTAGCTGTGTCCTGAGATGGCGTGGGCGTGGTGAGATGGCAATCACTCGAAGCAGGATTCCGGAGGAAAGAAGGAAAATGGCGACTGCACCAGATCCGACTTCACTAGATCCGACTTCACCAGATCCGACTTCACCAGATCCGACTTCACGCGTCCTCGAATAAGCTCCAACAGAATACAGATGCCACGTAATCAAAATCCCCACGGAAATCCAACGATGAAGATGAGATGACGTAGAGGAAATGAATCTAAGTTGGATATTACAATTAAAATTTAAAAAACCTGAAATGAAACATCGTTAGCGTCCACATGGTTACTCAGAAACAGTATTCCCCAATAATAATGTAACAATCAATTCCAGCTAATTATTGAAATAACCCTTGGCATAAAATGACTAAAATTAAGTATTAATATTCACCTGAGTTGGAGGGCGGCTTTAATTTAGTTTTCAGAAATAAAATGCGGCTGGTGTATTTAATCCGGGAAAGTGCCCGTAGAATTTAAATTCCAAATTAAAAATGTTCACAAATAATCCCCAACAGGGTAGTTAAATTTCTTTCAAATGCCCAAAATTTCGAAAAATTCTCCAAAAGAAATTAACGGTAATCGAAACAAATTTTCACACCAACCGTCGTTTTTCAACTGACTTAAGTCAGTTCTTAACAAGCCAAGGCTACCAATAATTAGCTTTCATTTTAATTAATATTTTTATTAATTGGGGTGTCTCGTAGACCAGGGTTGCTTACGAGTTCATCTAGTGGCCTACGGGTAAGGGACAAACCACGAAGAAATAAAAATAGTCCAGAAACTACGTTCGTTGTATACAAGAAAAATAAACTACGGAGAGTTTAAACAAAATAGCTAAATATCAAGGTTGTGACAATAATTATATACTGAATATAAATATAAATATTTTTGAAATAAAATAATAAAGCAATGAATAAACTACGTGAAGCTAAACGAACGTACTCAAGAATTTATTAATTAATGAAGAGCTGTCAACGCCGATAAACAAACAACGGGAAAGATGAAGTAAAAATACAGCAATAAATGAATAAAATGAGATGTGTGACAATGAAATAACAACAATGAGATGAACAACGTCACATAAGGTAAGGGTTTTTAAACTGTAGCATAACTCAGACTAACAATCACAGAACAAAAAGATAGATAAGAAGCGAAAGTCAACGTTAAAAATCTAGAAACGCGATAGTGCTGCGACCCGTGTTAGCCTGGCAAAGTATACACACGTACACACACACGCACACACCCTCAAGATACCTTCTATAAAAGGCGCGAATTTACAAAAATAATATATTTTATTTTAAAATAATAAAACAAATTAAGTGCATTCTATTGTTTTATATTGAAAAGAAAAAATATAAAAATAACAAAAAATAATTATAAAATTGTAACAAAATCACATTCTGAACATAAAAAAAACTTGTTGATAAAGCAAGTTATACACACAAAAATCATACTCTAATATATATAAATATTGCAGCAGTATATGAAAATAACAACAATATAAAATAAGTCTATAAATAAACATATCACAATAAGTTGGTAGAAGTAAAATTAGGAACTATCAGGAATAACAAAAAAAATGATCCAAAGTATTATATTACTTTGTTCTGTGCAAAATTTTCGAAAATTTTTTGGTTCGTTGTTTTTTAGCTTGCGAAGATTGTGATCTTTGATCTTTGCAATATTTAAAAATTAAGAAAGATATAGCTTTGTTTAAAAAACTGTTTATAAAAGCCTGCTTGTGCTCTAAACATGTATACCAATCAGTAGATACTTTATTTTTCACAATTGATGTTAATTTTGTTATAAGATTTAAATCACAGCCATGGTCTTTTAAATATAGATAAATAATATCGTATATATTTTTTAAGAATACCATAACATTTTCGCTTGTATACGTTAAAGATTTCTTATCGTTATTATGTTCTTTAAATGATGTGTATAAATGACTAGGTCCTGGATTGTCGACAAAAATATTTAACACGCATATTTCACAATGTGACATATTTATTTCATTTATAATATAACCGCTGACATACGCCAATGTCTGTTTTTCGTAAATATTTTCATCTAAATTGTCAGAATTCATTAAAGAAATATTTACATCATTGCTTTCGGTGTCATCATTAAATTCTGTATTTTCATAAGAAGAAAGCAATACTTCTTTCAAATTATCAAACAATACGCCGTCATCTTCTTCACAATTAGAATTATTTCCTAACGGCGCAGTTAACCCACTCAATACTGAACTTTTTAGAGCTGCAACAAAATGATCACTGGATCTTGATTTAAGCAACGCATGTTTAAGAATTTAAACCCAACTTCTTGAAGTTCAGTCCACAACATTTGAATAGCTCGTAGTGTTGTAATCCATCCACTATTAAATTTAAATCGATGTTTTATTTCCTGCCCCGTTTCCTTATCTAAAAATTTCCACTGATCTATTTGCTGAATCATTTTTGTCCAAAATTTCATATGATGTGATTTTGATGATAGAACACATTTATACATTTTATTTCTATCTTGTCGAAAAGTGCTTCCATTCAGACTGTCAAATAAATTATCTAAGTTATGTGCAAATTCCGCAGTATGTATTGCTTCTGTTGGCATTTCAGGGTGATTGTTTGAAACAAATGTTTCTATTCCAGCAGCCACAGTGTTGCTTAGTTGTTGGGCTGCTACACTCACTTTCATTTTAATTCTGGGATCCTTTAATTCAAAATATTCTCTTTTTAATTTATACGCTTGTTTAAATCTTTGTTTTTGATCAAGGTTAAAAAAATTACAAATATACTGCCATTTAACTGTTTTATTTGGTTCGAACATTATATTACAAGTCAACAAAGCATTTCTAGTATTTTTTAATAGATGGGGGGGATCGAAAATTGTTACTATTTTTCTACCATTCACTGTAAAGTATGGTCCAGGATTAGTTTCCTCTTTTTGTAGTAATTTAATAGCTGCTTGATTTGTAGCACCCTGATCACAGACAGTGGCGACAATTTTGACACCCACTTCAAATAACTTTTCAATAATATGAAGTATAATGCATTTAAGATTTAGAGTTTGAATCGTACCCCTAGTGAAGAAATATGCAATCGGCTGTTTAAATTTTGTATGAATGCCTCGGATCATAAAAACCAAGGCATGATTTGCCATTTTAGTAGATCTTCCTAAAAAACCTAAATCTTCGTAACCCGTTATTTTTCCATTATATTTATTGAAATGCAATCCTTCTGCTAAGCTTATTTCATCAAATAATAAAATGAAATATTTATCTAATGGTTTTAACTTTTGCATTTTTGCTTCTAAATGTTTTAGAATCACTTCACTGAGTCCTGGTTCAAATGGAATGTTATTTAACAATTTCTGAAGCGTTCTCTTTGACGGTAAAGCAAGGTTTTTTTCCAAATATCGATAACAGCGCGGCCCCCTTTTGTATACCGCTAAGGCAAAAATTTTGTCCTCGATTGTCCACCTCCGACCATGTTTTTTTTTATTTATGTTTTTTAGTTGGGATTTTATGAAAGCTAGAGGCACTGCCTTCATCTCTTTTTCTAAATTCTCAATATAACTACTTGATAAAATCTTTTTTGAATTGTTTATTGACGACTTTATTGTAAATAGTTTCTTTTTTTAATTTATTTACTTTTACAGTTTCTTGTCGGTAAAATTTATGTAATTGTTTTTTGCGTGGTGTCATATTTTTTGTAGACAGTTGCAAATCACGCAAAACATGTTTCGATTTAGAACGAGGAGTTTTCGGTACATTTGAAGAATGTTGAAAATCTGGATTTATAATTATTGTACTATTTGACTGCATATTTTCTTGAACATTTTTTAATTTAGAAGGGGTAATTTGGGTTACATTTGAAGTCCCGGGTAGAGAATCTTGATTTTCAACTACACTACACATATAGCCACTGGATGTTTTACAAAACAAAATTCTGTCGTATATGCTCAATATGCCTGTACTAGTAGAGCAGAAACGTTTTGCAGGTGGTTGTTCATCAAATGCCAATTTTCTTTTAGTCTGTGACGAAGGTTTTGTAGGGATCGCATTATAAATTAATTTACTTTTATTGCTGTTTGTAAAAGCATCGTCTTCGAAATGACTTTCGCACAAATAGAAATGAGTAGTATTTGTATCTGAACTTATTGAACAAAATTGTTTCCAAATATTATGACGATCTTTATCGGTTCCTTTGGGAAATTTGAAAAAGTGTTTGTTGCTATAATTGGCATTTTTCACGTTAATTCTGTAACTATTACTACATACTGGATATTTGCAGGCATATTTTACACGACCCGGTAACGACATATTAGAGTATTTTACTCAACGAAAATGTTATGGCAAACTTAAAAATATATAGATATAGGTGTCCTAAAACTTACATCTTCTAAATTTGTAATCGGAACGGTGGCGAACACAGCTTCCGTGGATTTTATTTTTCTCTAACTAAAAAAATTATCACAATAATATATTTTACCTTGCAAATTATATTTTTTACCTTGTAAATACTGTACATATATCTTCAAATAACATAGAGCTAGTCTTATTTTGAATTTATTTTCGAAAAACTTTATTTCTGCCATACCAGCTGCGTACATAAACTATTAAGGTTATATTTTTAACGTTCTTAAATGTCAAAAATTTAAACTTTGATCAACAGAGCCAGCAGAGCCATCTATTGTTAGCCTGGCATCAACTACAGTATCGCTGCAGGTTTCCCTATATTACTTTCACCGCCCTGCTAACAATGTTGAAGTTTTAGGTGACAACATGACTGAAACGGTGGATATGAAAATGACAAAATGAAATTGACACGAAACATGCATTCAAAATGAGCTAAACCTAAAAGTGAGCGTAACAAATCTAATACTTATTGGTAAATTAGGAAATTCACAACAAAGTAAACTGGATAACGTTATATTGAATCGTTATTTGTTACGTTACGGTTATACCGGGTGGTCGTTTTAACTTGAGACAACGGAATATCTGGAAAAATATGCATCCTACGAAAAAAAGTACCTAATATTATCAAGGGGGACATCCAGCAGTGCTGAAATTAGCCACCCCCGCCCTGAAATGGGTGAGGCTGGAATCAACTTTAAAATCTTAAATGGGAACTCCTATTTTTACTTCCTTGTACGGAGTAATATGGAAGTATTGTAATCGCGAAAAATTTCGGTTTTCAGATTTTGATGGAAATATCCGTTTTGACCTTTTCTGAATCCATTATGACTAGTTTCGTCGTGACGTCTGTACGTATGTACGTCTGTACGTATGTGTGTCGCATAACTCAAATTCGGTTAGACGTAGAAAGTTGAAATTTTGTATTTAGGACTGTTATAGCATCTAGTTGTGCACCTCCTATTTTTGGTTTCAATCTACAAACCGGAAGTAGTACTTTTTAAAAATATTTTGATAAATAATTAATTTTAGGCAATTTTTTTTATTTTAAATGAAAGATTATGTGATTATTATCTACAATCGGTATTTTATAAATTTTTCTGTATCTTCTATCATTTAAAAATAATTAAAGTATATACTTATAATTTAGTATTTCGGTATCTTGTAGTCCATGATCGATTAACATTTGTTACTACGTAAAATTTAAATGATTATGACATGACAGTGACAGTAGCAGTGACAATAGTAAAATATCGTTTATATCTTCTTCTGCAGTTTAAATAAAATGACTAAAATATATTTGTGAGTATACTAGTATAATAAGTTAAAAGAATTTTTTATATTATTCTACATTTTAGTTATTAAGAAAAGTATGAACAAACAAGGCGTACAAGGAAGTCATGTGGTGTCCACGTCAGATTTTTTATTGCAGATTCGTAATCCTCGCCTAAAAATACGTAAGGTTTGTCTGATACATTTTTTCCAATCCTAATAGATGGCGCTGTAATGGGTTTAGGTTCTGCATGATACTTGAATCAATAAAAAAAACCTTTTCCCACCCTTGTGGGTGGGGCGGGGGTTTACTTTGTAATTTTAAATAGAAGCTTCCAATTTTTATTGCAGACTCGGATTCTACAAAAAAATACTTAAGTTTTGTCTGAAACATTGTGATTCGAGATAGATAGTTCTATCGAAATTATTAAAAACATCAATTTCGGATATGCCTGGATATCGGGATCCATAAAAACAATCTTGTGTATCGTGGCCTACTTTCTGGATTATTAAATCCACATGTACAATCGTCAAGCATGTCCGGAGTATGATCCGATACCGTCGTGATCACTTCGGGCACAATCAGGTACCTTTAGAATTGATTCAAGTATCATTTGGAACCTAAACCCATTGTTAGTTTTTCGATCTGAGACGCAATCCTCAAAAATATCATTTGTTGCGATTACAGCGCCATCTATTAGGTTTGGAAAAAATGTCTCAGACAAACCTTACGTATTTTTAGGCGAGGAATAGACCATATTAATTATTATAGCGCCTCTTCCGGCTGACTTGCGATGTAAAAAATCTGACGTGTCCATCACACAACCTTCCGCCATATCTAGACTTTAAACAGAAATGTATACGTACAATCCGGTGCCCATTTAAAATATACAAATAAAAATCTCAAATATTCAAACACAGAAATTTGCATCACCTGAATAAAAAGATTAATTCACAGGAAAACTCTGCTGTGTTGAAGCCATCCTCCGTTCAATTACTACATTTAATATCTTACTTAGGATTTATATAGCGCTAGTATGCCAACTTGTCACCCGTCTCACTTGTCAATATTTTTTACTCAGAAACAAAAATCAACCGATCATGGATTACAAGATATCAACGTTTTATTTGATAAATTTATTTTTTAAATTTTACTGCAGTTCTTTAATGCTACCAGATAAAGACAATTTTTTTATAACGTAAGTTGCAAATAACTTTTCCTCTTATTCTCATTACAAATAAATACTATATTTTTCCAAATTTATATACAATTTTGACAATTAACCTTTTCAATCTTCAAAAAATATCACTTCCGATGAAGATATTTGTACCAAAATCTAGGCAGCTCTTCCAATTTATATACAAATGTTAAATACCAAATATCAAAATTTTCGGGTAATTCGTATTTGAGTTATGCGATTAACACCCCTTGACCACACACACACACACACACACACACACACACACACACACATACACACAGACATCATCGTGAAACTATCAAAAATGAGTTGTAAGGACCCTAATTCGTGCTCATCCACTAAAAATTCACCACCCGATTTTTTGCATGATTCCAATACCTTCCTTTACAGGTAAGCGGAAGGTAAAAAGTGATGCCAGGGATGCCAACAATTTCTTATTTTTCTAAATAAGTTGGCAATGATCAGCCGTTTCGGTGTTAAAAATTTTAATTTTTTAATTTTAAAACACGATTTGAAACACAATATTTGTAACTAAGCATATTGATATAAATTATATGACACTACATCAACAGAAAAACACACTTTTAAGTTATCTATCACTCGAGATGTTGGGATCCCGCTAAAAGAATTCAAATTTTCATAGTTATTTTCACATAATAAACTAATGATCATTTATATTAAACAGGGGCAGAATTCGATACTTCGTTATTAAATATAACTGATATTAAAAAACGGCCATGTGATTCTGTCTGCATGAATTACTATATTAGTTTAAAAATTCACTTTTTCCCATAAGGAAACATTAGTTCCATTTCGGTAGTACTCACAGCATTGTGATTGGTGATTACTGAGCATGCGCATTGAATAATTAATATGGTCTATATGAATCTGCAATATAATAAAAAAATAGGGGTTTCCATTTAAGGCGATTGCCGGTGGTACGCAAAACAGCAGTTTAGTAGAAATCACGCTACACTTACATTTTTCAAGTAATATCTTCAAACTTGACATCATTGTGTAGAAGAAGGATCAGTGCATTTCGCTGACCAGTTATTTTGCGTAATTAATAATCTTAACTTTAATTATGATAATTTAGAAAAACAGCAAAAATGTTGTTGTTTTAAATTTAATTTTTAATAGGGAAAATGTACAAAGCATGAAAAATAATTTGGTCAGAGACATAGCCACAAGCTTTGTTAGTAGGCTAGTGAAAAAAAATCGAAAATATCTCTGTTCGTTTAGCTGTGGCTTGATTTATACTAAACCCCTTTTCACCGCTTATTTCGGAAGTCTGAACGATAGACTATGGAGGAGACATCATTAGGGGAGTATGTTCCCCCTCTACAAGATACAACGTGCTACTATATTCGACCAATGACATTTATTTCTATTGGTAGATATTGAAATGAATGAAATTTCCGGGAATAGAAGAAATGAATGAATTTTGGATTGTATAAAAATACTTATTTTTTGTATGTAATAAATTTAAATATATACAGTAAAATAGTCGAAAAAATTATTTAGGTAATTATAGTAATAAGAAATTGTAAGTAAAGTAAAAGTAAACAAAATAATAATAATAAGCTTTATTTTAATATAATATATAATATTTTAATGTAGGAACTAGTCTTTTTTACGATCATGGTTAAAAATGATAGCCTCTCAATGATGATAAAATATCGATGCAATAAATTACGGCATAAAGAAAGTTATTAGGCTTCATCTCTAGTTGTCATTCCAAAAGCAGAAAGCACTGTATGTAAGAATTTGTGTGGGCCACAAGATTGTACTAAATCCACGGAGCTACAATCTGCCAATTATCCAATTCCGAAAATAGACGATAAGTAAATTACACAATTCAACATTTTTCTGTACTCTTGATTTGTTTAAGGCTAAAGGTGGGTTTATGCTCAAAAATTTAAGAATAAGAAGTAAGAATAAGCGTAGTGTTAAGAATATTTTTAAGCATAACGATAGAGGCGTTTATGCTGCCAGTTTTAAGGAATAAGAGTAAGAATAAAAGTAGTTATATTATATTTTTAGGTTGGTGAAAAGTTGTTATATTTATTATTCTGATGTTGGTATATACGTTTATAATTTGCAAGTATGGTACTATCTAATTTGATAGAGATGGTTCAGTTACATCCACAGTTGTGGAATAAAAAGGATCCGGCATTCAGGGACAAAATCTCTGTGGAAAATGCATGGCCATCGATTGCAGCAGATATGCAACATAATTTTATTCATTTTTATTAATAATTTATTTTTATATATCAGAAAAATAGGTACTACATTTTGTCAATAAGGCACAAGAATGTCATATAAAATAAACAAAACAACGTATAACTTCTGGAATTTAAAATAAATGTAAAAACTACTGTAGCTGGTATCAAATTTGAATTTGCACAATAATAGAATTGCAGATAATCCACACTCTAATTATGACAGTTCGAAAAAATTACACATTTGCAGGAAAACTTCCGCGTAAAACATAATTGTTTTGCCATGGTACAGACCCATTTGTAGAAACTAAATAATTACTTAAATTATCCCTATTATTTCTTATTACTTGAGAATAATTATTTGTCCCTATACGTCTAATAGACTTCAGAATGACTGCGTTATCTCTCCAAGATCCTAAATGTAATTGATTGTCTTTATCAAAATAGTCAGAATATCCTGGAGGACAATATCTTCTCGTATTTGCAGCAATATTTTTTTCATAATTCCTAAGAAAATTATGGAGGACTACTACAGTCTGTGTAATTAATTCACAAACTTCCACACTTGCTATTATGGGCTTTCTTAATATTCTCCACCTCTGTGTTAATATTCCGAAAGTATTCTCTATAGTTCTACGAGCCCGTGACAATCTGTAATTGGATATCTTCGATTTAATATCTAAATTTGATCCAGGATAAGGTCTCATAATATGCTGGTGCAAAGGAAATGCTGCATCACCAACTATAAAATGAGGCGTCAAAATATATGTATTTGGCAGATATTTTGGAGGTGGTACATACATTTTCCCTTTTAGCAAAGCATTTCCGAAACCACTTTCCTTAAAAACCGCTGAATCGTGATTTGAACCCTGGGATTCAATATCAACTAATGTGAACCGATATTCTGCATCACAGCCAATAGAACTATGCTGATATCTTTTTTATAATTAAAATAGTCTGTTCCAGATTTTGCAGGTGACTGTATTGTAATATGTTTGCCATCAACTGCTCCGATACAGTTGGGCATATTCCAACGATTATAAAAATTGTTTGCTATTTCGTTCCAGTTATCGATAGTAGGCAGTGGAATTTGAGTATTAACAAGTGTATCCCAGTAGCTTTTCCAATTCGATAATTCCATATGCTATTTCTTGCATAGAATAGCCTTCTGCTAGAAAACTGAAGAAATAAAATAAATAAAGAAATATAAACAAATCCGATGTGGCCAACACATAACCTCTCGCCATACTCTACTATTTTTATTTTTCTAATATAAGTATATTATGTAGTACTTACTCACAAATATACCATTGTAGAAGGGAATTGTAGTTTTTATAATATTATTATAGTATATTGCGTCATAAGGGAAGATATAGCGCAGGGGCCGATACGAGCTTTAATGCCGGCCCGGGACAATAGTAGAAGACCGGCCACAACCAATATTAATCGCTATTTGAAAATTATCCATTTTAAATTAGATGTCGTTATATAAAGGTTTTTGTCAAGCTAAAATTGATGATTGTTGTTGTTGAGCTAGCTTGAGTCATACAGTTACTAGTTATTACCGAATAAATATGGGTAATTTTATGTCAACTTTGCCAAAATTTTGGTGACCCCTCCCGATCCGTTCGAAATCTCGTATACTTATTCATTTTCGTCTAAAACCAAGGAGAATAAACTTTACTTGTCCATATGTAGTAATTTTCGGTTGATATTTAACATATTAACATTTTTTAACCGTTCTTGGTCCACTTTACAGAGCGCATGCAAAGAAAATTGCAAAAACTGATACAAATGCTCTGATTAATGCTGATTTTGGTTTTTTTCGATAGAAAGACGTATTGTCGAGTAATAACGGCGAAATATGAGGTCAAAGGTCAAAATTACCTACCTCTTTTTTTTCAAAATTCATTTCTCAAATACATATTCCCAGATTTGGCTTGAATTTGGGGAAATTGTAGAGAAAGAATTGAATTTTATCGTCCAAAAATTTTCAGGATGGGATTTTGAGATTTAAAAAAGTTATACGTCGTTGAAATTGAATGACGGTATTTTCATAGGTACTCGACGTGATCCAACAAATCTATGTGTTATAAACGATCTGTACAAAATCAACACCTATCAAATAAACTTGTTTAGTGTCGAAAAGTAGATATATTGTACAAATTACAAGGCGCCACACTCAATTCTAGCGTTTTTGTCTAATTTAGAAGATATATGTAACCATCAAATACATAAAATTATGAATTATTGCTGAATTTTTGTTGGATCCCATCGAGTACCTACCTATGAAAATTCAAAGTCGTATAACTTTTTTAAATCTCAAAATCCCATCCTGAAAATTTCCCCAAATTCAAGCCAAATCTGGGAATATGTATTTGAGAAATGAATTTTTGAAAAAAAGAGATAATTTTGACCTTTGACCTCATATTTCGCCGTTATTACTCGACAATACGTTTTTAGCGTGCAATTTATAAAGAATAAGATCTATTCTATCGAAAAAAAACCAAAATCAGCATTAATCGGAGCATTTGTATCAGTTTTTCGCAATTTTCTTTGCAAGCGCTCTGTAGAGTGTACCAAGAACTGTTAAATGTCAATATGTTAAATATCAATCGAAAATGACTTCCTATGGACAAGTAAAGTTATTTCTCCTTGGTTTTAAATGAAAATGAATAAGTATACGAGATTTCGAACGAATCGGGAGGGTTCGTCAGAATTTTGGCAAGTTTGACATGGAATTACCCATATAGAAAATGTTTAAATTTAATTTTAAGTACTCAAAATGGCATAATAATAATATTTATTATTATTTCGGCCCAATTTTAAGGCCCGGCCCACCGGGCATTTGCCCGGTGGTCGTATCCGCCCCTGGATATAGGCATATTACATCCCGAAGATTTCTGATGCACGAGCGAGCGAAGGGAGCGAGGGCAGCAAAGGCTGAGGGATGTAATATGCCGTTAGATTCTCGTAGGGCACAAGATATTTTTCCGCATCCATGAGAAGCACGTATTAAATAAAAGGAGTTAATTTTGTAATGTAGAATACAATCCTGTGAAACTGTGTCATTTTCCTGTTCACAACTCAGAAACCAAAACCATGGCAACATGTACCTTATAAAATTAACAAAAAATTCTGACAGTAATAAATATTTTAGTAACTTAAGGCTCATTCCCACTGCTTATCATAGTCATAGTTTTTGTCGTAAGTTTTTGTCTTAATCATAAACAAGCGCAGACCGTTTACAGCGCACTATAAATAATTATGCTTATGACTATGAAGTGACAGTAAATTCGTTAATTATTGTTGTTAATTTAATTCAATATTGTTGTGTATTCAATAAAAAGACTTGTATTTTATTACACTTTTATTATAAGATATGGTTATACATGAGTTCAACGTTTTTCTCTGTTTGTTACGATTACATACACCTCAACTGTCCAATAGTCCAATAGTAGGTGTACCAAAACCTAACGGAAATATTAGAATTTATAGGGATTTTAAAAATACTCTTAATCCTGTCATTGAATCTAATTATTATCCACTACCAACTATTGAAGAAATATTTGCTTCTATTAACAACAGTAAAGTTTTTTCAGTACTTGATTTGTCAAACGCATTCTTACAAATTGAGGTAGCTGAAGAATGTAAAGAAATGTTAACTGTTAATACTCCCAATGGATTGTTTAGATAGGTATATCTAACAAATCAGCACATCATCAAGATAAGCAAATGCTCCTTTTACATCTTTTAATATTTAATTTTTCAATCAGTAATTGATCAAATATCAAAAGATGTAAAAGGAGCATTTGCTTATCTTGATGATGTGCTGATTGTCGGTAAAACAGAGGAAGAAAACAAGTGTATCTTAAATCTTAAAACGTGTTCTTGATCTGTTTCGAAAGTATCATATAACCGTCAATTGAGACAAATGTAAATTATTTCAAAATAATTTAGAATATTTAGGTCATAAATTAAGCGATAAAGGTATAGAACCTTGTGAAAATAAAGTAGAGAATATATTAAATGCACCAATTCCAGAAAATTACACTTTTATTATAAGATATGGTTATACATGAGTTCAACGTTTTTCTCTGTTTGTTACGATTACATATCCCTCAACTGTTCTGTAACCATAGACTTCATTCAGAGCGTAGACAACTGTTAGTTTTGGCGGGAATATTTAAACATATGTCATAACATTACTTTCCCCTTAAAATGATGAAAACCTTACATATCTATTTTTTGACATAATTTTCAAAACGTTTTGGAGGCTTTATGGTTCTACTAGACCTTCTTAATGAAATTGTATCATTTGTGTTTTGATTTGTATCTGTAGAACTATCAAGCTTAACAATGTTTTCATTTACATTATTTGGCACAGCAGGTATTTCACTAGTTATCACATTAGGTTCTTCAACATTTGTCACATTAGGTTCTTCAACATTTGTCACATTAGGTTTTTCAATATTTGTTACATCTAGTTTTACAGTCTTATCAATTGATTCTATAACTTTAAAGTCTTAAAATTTTCATTTAACACAGATTCTTGGTTTATCTCTAATTTACAATATTTTCTAATATGATCTACATGTATATATCTATAATGGTCATTAACTGCTACAATATAAGTAACTGGACTTACTTTAACTTTAATTATTCCTAAAGACCATTTAAAAGTTTCATTTCTAACATTTTTTACATAGACATTCTCTCCAACTTCAAAAATTTTATAATCCTCTGAATTCTTATTACTATTATTTTTCTCAATAAGTTTTGTTTGTTTATCTATCATTTTATCTTTAAAATTAGGTTTTAACAACGTCAATCTGGTTTTTGGTTTTTGTTTTAATAATAATTCGGCAGGAGTTTGCTCAGTCACAGTGCTAGGCATATTTCTTTATGCAAAAAGAAAATTATCAATTTTTTCTTGTATATTAATGTTTCCTGCTGGAAACAAATATTTGTTTTAAAAGAGACTTTTTAAATATTTGCACATATTGTTCTATAGCACCGTTTGATGATGGGTGTAAAGGGGGTGTTTTAATTACTTTTATACCTTGTCTATTACAAAATGAAATAATAAATTCTACTGAATTGAATGTCTGTTACTATTTCGTCTGGTAATCCAAACACTGCTAATGATTTTCTTATACAATTAATTACTTTATCTGCTGTTGTTGATGTTAGATTCCACACATCCACCCATTTTGTGTAGCTATCAACTAATATTAAGAAAACACCGTTTTTGATGGCAAAATCTAGATGTAATCGTAGGCATTTTCTCTTCGCCCATGTCCACGATGACAATGGAACTTTTGTTGTACTAGTTAAATTACATTGACAACATAAACAACCTTTAACATAGTTTTCGATATCTCTGTTTATTTTTTCCCAAAAAACATATTGTCTTGCAAGCATTTTCCATGCGAACTGTACCCGGATGTTGTTCATGTAATAAAAGTAAAACTCTATTTTTTAAACTTTTTGGCACGATTACTCGATTTTTATAAATTAAATAGTTTAAATCTAAGTTAATATCTTCGGGTAAATGAAAATATGCTTTATTTTCATCTGAAACTTTACTTGGCCAACCGTTAATGACATAATTTTTTACAACAGATAATTCTGCATCTCTATCTGTTTCTCGTGCAATATCTTTGTATGACATTGGTAAATCTTTTACAATTGAAAAATATTTTATGCATTCTTCTGTTGTGTTTTTTGTTAAGGGAAGACGTGAGAGTGCGTCAACATGTGGTATATTTTTTCCAGATTTTTATAGTTAATGACCATTATAGATATATACATGTAGATCATATTAGAAAATATTGTAAATTAGAGATAAACCAAGAATCTGTGTTAAATGAAAATTTTAAGACTTTAAAGTTATAGAATCAATTGATAAGACTGTAAAACTAGATGTAACAAATATTGAAAAACCTAATGTGACAAATGTTGAAGAACCTAATGTGACAAATGTTGAAGAACCTAATGTGACAAATGTTGAAGAACCTAATGTGACAAATGTTGAAGAACCTAATGTGATAACTAGTGAAATACCTGCTGTGCCAAATAATGTAAATGAAAACATTGTTAAGCTTGATTGTTCTACAGATACAAATCAAAACACAAATGATACAATTTCATTAAGTAGGTCTAGTAGAACCATAAAGCCTCCAAAACGTTTTGAAAATTATGTCAAAAAATAGATATGTAAGGTTTTCATCATTTTAAGGGGAAAGTAATGTTATGACATATGTTTAAATATTCCCGCCAAAACTAACAGTTGGCTACGCTCTGAATGAAGTCTATGGTTACAGAACAGTTGAGGGATATGTAATCGTAACAAACAGAGAAAAACGTTGAACTCATGTATAACCATATCTTATAATAAAAGTGTAATTTTCTGGAATTGGTGCATTTAATATATTCTCTACTTTATTTTCACAAGGTTCTATACCTTTATCGCTTAATTTATGACCTAAATATTCTAAATTATTTTGAAATAATTTACATTTGTCTCAATTGACGGTTATATGATACTTTCGAAACAGATCAAGAACACGTTTTAAGATTTAAGATACACTTGTTTTCTTCCTCTGTTTTACCGACAATCAGCACATCATCAAGATAAGCAAATGCTCCTTTTACATCTTTTGATATTTGATCAATTACTGATTGAAAAATTAAATATTAAAAGATGTAAAAGGAGCATTTGCTTATCTTGATGATGTGCTGATTTGTTAGATATACCTATCTAAACAATCCACTGGGAGTATTAACAGTTAACATTTCTTTACATTCTTCAGCTACCTCAATTTGTAAGAATGCGTTTGACAAATCAAGTACTGAAAAAACTTTACTGTTGTTAATAGAAGCAAATATTTCTTCAATAGTTGGTAGTGGATAATAATAAGATTCAATGACAGGATTAAGAGTATTTTTAAAATCCCTATAAATTCTAATATTTCCGTTAGGTTTTGGTACACCTACTATTGGACTTGCCCACTTGCTAAACTGTACTGGTTCTAAAATACCCTCATTAACTAATTTGTTAAGTTCGTCACTGACTTTATCTTTAAGTGCATATGGAACTCGATATGGCTTACAATATTTTGGACTTACGTTTGATTTTAAATGTATTCTAGCCTTAAATTCTGTGACTGGCTTACTACCTGTAAATACATCTTTATACTCAGTAAATATGTTGTCCAATTTCGGTTTACATTGATTATGATGCACTTTTTCTGTTGGTTTATCGATTAACATTGAATTACGCCAATCTACAAAAATTGCATCTAACCAAGTTCTACCCATAAGACAAGTATTTTCATCATATTCGGCTATTACTACATTTAATTTATATAACTGATCCTTATACTTTACTTTTACACTAGCAATTCCAGCAATACTTTTACCAGCAAACAAAGTTTTTAGTGTTAACTTATTATAATTAATTTTTATGTTTGGAAAAAGTGACTTGAATAATTTTAGAGGTAAAATAGTACTTTCAGTTCCTGTATCAACTTCCATTAATACGTCTTTACCTTCAACATTTACCTTCACTTTTACTGGTTTTGCATGACTCTTCATTTGAACTTGATGGACTTTTTCGGCTTCATTTTTCATTTCTAGTATATGATATGAAACTTCTTCTTTTAACTCTGTTTCTTCCTCTTCTTCTGCTTCGTTGACTTCAACATGTTGGACAGACCGCTTACGACATACTTTGGATGTATGCCCTTTGACTTTGCATATGAAACATTGCCAGTTAACAGCTGGACAGGACTTCTCATCATGGAACCTGGCACATCTTCTACATTTTTTATTCTTCGGACCTTCACTTTGTACGTTCTTATTTTTGCTCTTAAACTTCTGACTTTCATTTTTGTTGTCTTTTATATTTGACTTCACTTGCTTGTGATATACTTTATGGACCATACCCGGTTGAAGAATTTTTGACTGTTCTTCGGCTACTTCATAACTTAAAGCAGTTTTACAAGCCAACTCAAAATTGAAATTTTCAGTGGATAACAATTTTCTTTGCAGAGATTCACTTGCAATTCCGCAAACCAATTTGTCTCTCAAAGCTTGGGTTAAAATTCTCCAAAATTACATGACTTTGACAACTTCTTTATTTCGACTGTGTAATTTGATATTGACTGATTTGGTTTCTGTGTAGCATTATAAAATCTGAACCGTTCTGCTACTTCTAATACTTTTGGTGCAAAATGTTTCTTTAACGTTTCAACCAATTGTGCATATGTTTTTGCACTTGGTAATTCTGGACTACATAGATTTTGAAGTACTTCGTATGTTTCAGCACCCATAAATGTAATAAACAATGCTACCTTTTTCTGTTGTACTACATCGTTACAAAAAAATAGCTGTTCTAACCTTTCAACATATGACACAAACTCTTCTTTTTCTGGACTATAATGCTCGATCGATCCAATTAAAGTCATTTTTGTACTTATGACTTTATTTTCTTTACTAACACGTGACTCAACAATTTATTGTTTTTCTATATCTGATGACACCGAATCGTAACACTTGAGTATACGATCATCCTCGTCGCCATTATGTTGTGTATTCAATAAAAAGGCTTGTATTTTATTACACTTTTATTATAAGATATGGTTATACATGAGTTCAACGTTTTTCTCTGTTTGTTACGATTACATACCCCTCAACTGTTCTGTAACCATAGACTTCATTCAGAGCGTAGCCAACTGTTACTTTTGGCGGGAATATTTAAACATATGTCATAACAAATATGTCTGTAAATACGAGCGATGAGAGTTAGAACAATACAAATGTATTTGGAATAAAAAAGATTTAAATTACAAAAATGTTCAATTGAAAAGAAAAATATGGAGAGATATTGGAAACAAGTGTGGATTATCAGGTAGGTAATGCATTTGAGGTTTAATTTTTTATTACAGGTAATATTCATTGCATTGTAAAGATAATATTTATTTGTTATTTATTTAGAAAAACAGGCTAGTGAACTTTTCTCTAGCCTACGATTAAAATATATACGTAGGAAGAACGAAGAGAAAAAAATATGCAAAAGTGGGTCAGAGGCAAAAACGTTAAAGAAATGGCCATTAATACTTAAAAATTAAAATACAGTGGCTGAAACTAATTTATTAAGCTGTTATAAACAAGAAACAGAAACAAGTTGTAGTGAAGTACACATCGACACACAGAATTCATTTACTGATGAATCATTATTATCATCGATATCAGTAAATGATATTCAGAATGAACCAATCGAGGAACCAATACTGTTTTCTGAAGAAAGCAATAATCAAAAAATCTGTTGTGGCCAGCACATGACCTCCCGCCTTGACACAATAATATGTGAATTTGGATTTGGTTAGGCTACTTTTTGTCAACATCGGGCGAAGCTGGGCTGCGCAAGACCTCCTATACGCAACAGCAAGACAAGAGAAGACAGACCTAATATGCATCACCGAACCCACAGCAAGAGAAGGGGAATACGGTCTGAACGACACGCGTAATGACGCCCAAATAAAAACCATGAACACCACCCCAAACGAGTACGGACGAGGAACGGGGTATCTTTGGGCTAGAATGGGAGAGATAACAGTATATAGCTGTTACTTCTCCCCAAACAGGTCGGAACAAGAATACGTAGACTTCCTTGATGACATCGAAAGGTCAATCAGAGGGAGAAAGAACAAGGGCGCTCTGATTATAACTGGCGACTTTAACGCTGCCGCAACCTGCTGGGGTAGCACGGATACCAATAAAAGAGGAGAACACACCATGGAATGGGCAGCGAGACTCGACCTCACCGTGATGAACGACGGGACGCCAACCTTCGAAAGAGGAAATAGCAAGTCATGCATAGACCTCACATGGGTCAATGAAGAGGCTATGAGAGTGGGCATTACCTGGCGTGTCCTACAAGAAGAAAGCCTCAGCCTACATAAATACATAATAGTAGAAATAAAAAACAAGACACCCCTGTGAAGAACACAAACAAAGGATGGAGCCTCCGAGGATATAAGAAGGAAGTGTTCCTCGACCACTACAACACCTCCTACACAGAAATCCCGAAGACCGTTAAAGAGCTAACCAAAAGAATTACGCAAACTTGCAACGCTACAATGCCAAGAAGGAGGCCCGGGACACAAACTCCAGTTTACTGGTGGTCGGAGGAAGTGGCCAAATTAAGAGCTAAAGCACTAAAAGCCAGAAGAAAATACGTCAGAGCCCGCACCAGACACACTGAATTGCCGAACATCGAGCTAAGGGAAAAAGCGGTGGAAGAAAGGAAAAACCTTCGGAAGGGAATAGCAGGAGCGAAGAGGGCAGCCTGGGAGAACCTATGCAAAGAGCTAGACGAAGACATATGGGGGCAAGGGTACAAAATAGCGACGAAAAGACTGAAGATACGCGAACCCCTGCCACAACTATCCGAAACAGAAACTGACTGCATCGTCTCGACACTGTTCCCGGAAGACAGGGTGGCAAACTGGATCAAGAAAGAAATTGAAGACACTGTTCCCGAAGTTACATTAGACGAACTAAAGACCGCAGGCCATAGACTTAAAACCAAAAAGGCACCAGGCCCGGACAAAATCCCTCCAGAGATAGTAAAGGATATAATAGCGGAAAAACCAGAAATAATGATGGAAATCCTGAACAAATGCCTGCAGAACGGAGAGTTCCCTAATGAATGGAAGACGGCAGAGTTAATCATCCTTAAAAAACCAGGAAAGGACCCGCATCTACCCTCCAGTTATAGGCCACTATGCCTATTGAACACAATGGGAAAAATACTGGAGCTGCTAATACATGATCGACTTTATAGAGAAATAGAGGACAACAACGCCCTATCAGAAAACCAATTCGGCTTCAGGAAGGGAAAGAGCACCACACAAGCGATACAGAAGGTCGTGGATATAGCGGAAGATGCGAAGAAAACTAAGGGACGGAAGAGCCAGATCTGCGAACTAGTTACCTTCGACATCCGAAATGCTTTTAACACGGCATCATGGCGTCTCATAATAAAAGCCCTGAAGGACCGGGAGGTATCACAATACTTGGTAAACATACTGATGTCGTACCTAAACAACAGGAACATCAGACTAACACAACACCAGAAGGAAAGGAGGGTCACAAGGGGAGTACCACAAGGGTCAATATTAGGCCCGACCCTATGGAACCTGCTGTACGACGGAGTCCTTAGGGTTCCACTGCCGCAAGGCGCTACCACGATAGCATACGCCGACGACCTGGCACTAATTGTGATCGCTAAAACGACCGATGAAATAAAGAGCAAAATAAACAGGAGCTGCAATATTATATTACACTGGCTCGAGAGTAACAGCCTAAACATTGCACCAGAGAAAACAGAGGCCGTAGTATTAGCAGGATGGCGCAGAACCGGGAACATCGAATTCACAGTTGGAAACGTTATCATAAAACCAACCAAGGAAATTAAGTATCTCGGAATGACGCTAGCAAGAGGCAACCAATACGGGCCCCAGATAAAACGTGCTGGGGCAACGGCAGACAAAGCGGTACTAGCACTGTCCAGAATAATGCCAAACGTGGAAGGACCACGCTCCAGCAAGAGGAAGCTATACGCATCGGTAGCCAACTCTATTATCCTGTACGCGGCGCCAGTATGGGCAGAAGCTCTAAAGAAAGAACACTATAGAAAACAACTTGCTAGGGTGCAAAGAAAAAACGCACTAAGAATCTGTTCAGCGTATAGAACGGTGTCGGAAGACGCTATATTGATAGTGGCGGGGACCCCTCCAGTTGAGCTCGAAGCACGAGGTAGACAGCTAATAAGAAACAAGATAGAGAGAGCAACATCAGTACTCAAAAATTGGCAGGAAAGATGGGACCAAAGCGCCAAAGGAAGATGGACATATAAATTAATCCCAAACATCGAGGAATGGACCAGCAGGAAGCACGGGGAAACAAACTACTACCTCACCCAAATGCTAACAGGCCACGGAAGCTTTAGGGACTACCTGAAAAAGATAAAAAAGCAACAGGATTCCAACTGCGTACACTGTGGAGCCGAAGACGACACGGCAGAACACACCCTGCTCAGGTGTGACACCTGGAACGCCGAGAGAAGCCACCTAATAGCGGAGGTGGGACAGATAAGCGTGCAAAACTTGGTCCCAAAAATGCTTGAAAGGGAAGAATGGTGGGATGCAGTAAGCCTATACTGCACTCAGGTCATCGAAAGGAAGGAAGAATCAGAAAGAGAAGAGAAAGCGAGAATGACCTAAAAGACCAAGAAACGAAGCCTGAACAACAGTGTGAGAGATAATTCAAGGAAAACCCCCCCCATCCCGAAGTAATGTGATGAACGGTCCCGGGATGGACAGGGCACCAGGGGGACGGGAGAGTTTAGTGGGTAGGCTAGGCAAATGAAGCGAAAGCGGATGTTTAGAGTCCCACACTACCTTACCCTTCAGGGAGTATGCGCTGCTTCGGCATCATTCTAGGTGTGCATGAGCATTCTCTCCTACCCCACAAAAAAAGGCTACTTTTTGTAATTTTTGTTATAGTTCTTCAAGTAAAGTACCGATTCCTATTGTCATTGAAATCAAATTAGCTCTTTGTAGATAAATTTTTTATTTTATTATTACCTTATATCCAATTATAATAATAATAATGAATCGATGATACTTCTTGACTGAATACGTTTAATGGAACAATGGAAGGATAAAAACTTAATGGAATTCAGTCAGTTTTTAATTTATTATATTTCGCCTCCTATAGGTTCTAAGTTTCAAACTCAGTTAATAATATATTTATCGATATTTATATTTAAAAATGGTGTCACAAAAATTTCAGAAACTGTGTATACGTCTGTTCATCTATCACATTGACATTTCATTTTTGTTTTTAAATTTTTTTCCTATATTATGATTTACAAATCGTGGTAGGCAAAATTACAAATTTTTGAAAATTAATTTTCCTTTATTGGTAAGAGATATAGAAACGATGTTAAATAAATATTGTAAAAGATAATTTGTTCTTCCAAATGTCGAATGACAAATTGTAACTATCGCAGTTCTTCCTATATTTTTTGCAAGCTCTTATTTAACAGCTCTTCATTAACATATATAAATGTATATTGCAAAATATTATAATTTTATGTTCAGTAGAATTTGAGATAATGAATCAGAACGAAAGACTATAGTAGGCGCACATACAGACTTCCATACATACACACAGACATCATCGTGAAAATAGTCAAAATAGGTTCTAAAGGTGCTAAAACGTGCTTATTGACAAAAATCTCGACATCGAATTTTTTCACGATCCCTATACCTCTCTAGGCGAGAGGTAAAAAAGGCGCAATCTTCAAAAATACAATTAGAACCTATTAAAAAAGAAAAAAAATGGATGATACGTATAATCAAATTGCTGCTGCAATAGCAGCTCCTATAACATTTACAGAGCGCGAAATTAAAGATGACTGGGAAGTGTCTCAAGAAATAAAACATTTCTGCAAATTTGTAGGCACACGGCTAAATGTTTTAGCAAGTAGTAAGTTAAGAATTGCAGAAAAAGAAATTTTGGACATAATTAATAAATTAGAAGATGAGTAAAAAATCAAATAAATTTGAAATGTTTTCCAATGTGAATATAATTTTTATAGCTCAATCATGAAATATAATAGAATTTTTGCTTAACCAAATACGGTTGCTATAGTTTGTACTTATGTGTTAAGCCTGATTTATAAACTTGACGTTGACGTTGCAGTTCGCCGTTGACGTTCAAAGTTAAATGTAGGAGAAACATTTATGTTTCATTTATAAAATCCGTTGCCGTTCCTGTTCGTAGTTGGCGTTCCGTACGCATGACGTTCGAGATGTAATGTATAAATAATATCCGATAATATCATATGAAAATACCAAATAGGTTATGATCACTTGCCAAAAACAACAGTTGAACTTTGAGTTTATAAATCGCCACATTCTAACTGCAACCGCAACGTTACCAGCAACAGCAACGTCAACGTCAAGTTTATAAATCGGGCTTTATAATTATATTATATTATTCTGCCATGGAACTGTTCCTTCTATACTGGTGACATAATTTTTTAGTACATTTCCATAATATTCAGCATTTCTGCTTGCGTTTCTGCTGTCTACTCTTCTCCTTAGTTGTCTAATATTAGATAGTGCTGGATTTTTGGATACATTATATCGCCAGGTTCCTAAAACTAAATTACCGTCCTTGTCATAATGATCAACACTGTTTTTAGGGCAGTAACGATTATTTCCACATAAATTTTGTTTTATAAAATTATGTAGACACACTGTTGCTTTAATGATGTAATCAACAGTTTCTGGGTTTGCGTTTATTACTTTGTGGAATATTCTAAATCTAGAAACCAATATTCCAAACGCATTCTCAATGCATCTTCGTGCCCTTGACAGTCATTAATTAAAAATTTGTTTATCCTTTTCTAAATTGACTTCTCCATACGGTCTTAGTAAATTTCGGTGTAGTGGAAAGGCTTCATCTCCAACTAAATAATATGACATTTTAATGTTTGTATTTGATATGATATCATCTTCTGGTAGTCCCAATTGATTATTTAATAATTTGAAACCAAAATTTGATTCTCTCAGTACTCCACCATCACTCTGCGATCCATAGGCTCCAATATTTACATATGTAAATGCATAATTGGCATCACATACAGCAAACAATACTATACTGAAACTTTTTTTGTAATTGTAGTATATGGAACCGCTTTGATTTGGTGATTGAATCACTACATGTTTTCCGTCAATTGCGCCCAAACAATGAGGTAGATTCCACCGATGCTCAAAATCTTGCGCAATACTATGCCATTGTTGAGAATCAGGGAATTTTAAATATAAAGGAGACAAGACGGTCCAAAGAACGTTGCATGTTTCTCTAATAATTTTGCAAACAGTGGATTTGCCGATTCTATAGGAATATGCCAACGTCGATAGGGAATCTCCAGTTGCTAAAAATCTGGAAACGAATAAATTAATTCAAATTATAACAAAAAATTAACAATATGCTAAACCTGAGAGTTATAATTAATCTCGCCCCGGGAGAAATAGTTTTTCGATGTAAGTTTGTAAGTCGTCTTTCTTTAATTTATCTCCCACAATAGATAGCAATAAATCAAATTGTGGAACTGTTAACCTTGTGTAGTTAAAAAATAATTTTTCGTCATACATTCTCATTTCGGTGATAAGATTTTCCCAATCTCCTTGCTGAAGTCGACGTCGATTGATTGGGTGAACCCACCATTTATGCTTTCTTCGGTTCTTAAGATTGAGTAATAATAATATTGCAGCAATTTTTCTTCTTCTGATAATTGAACTTATTACTTTTTTCTTATATATTTTATTCATTATTTAAAGCTGAAATTTATTTAAAAAATATTTTTAAGTTATGAAGAAACATTATTGTTATATTTATTATATTTACCTTTGTTCTATTTGTTGTATGCTTAACAATAATTCAATATTTTTTGAAATAAGAAAAATAATGATCTGTTTGACAACATAATTAAATAATGACAGATCGCTATGAAAAAATTACTATGATTATGACAAAAATTGGAAGTTTGTATACTTTTATGATTGTGTTTATGACAAAGACTAAAACAAGCACTGTGAATGTTTACACGTAATTCGATATGCCAAACTGTGTAAGACTATGACAACTAACAAAAACTATGACTATTATAAGCAGTGGGAATGAGCCTTTACAGTATGGATAATAAATACTTCTTTTGTAATGTTGATTTGTTCATTAAATTAATTGTCAACAATAAAGTGCTGTTATAAACATCATTCCAAAGAATTATACAATAATAATTGTGTGTACGCAGTGTGTACGGTATCTTTTTGACACATAACCTCAAATTGTCAAATTTCAAGTGTCTAATTTTCATGTTAAAAATAATTTTTATAATAAATTTGTTTTAAATTAATTTGAAGTTATATTCTTATTTACTTCAACTTAATACTATAATAGCACATATTAATCACTTATATTAATATTGAAGTTTTCTGAATAGTCAAAAAGTGATATTATTTAGATTCTAATTCTATCGATAGATGTCGCGTCGTACGCATGAACGGTAAAACCCGCCAATTTTCATTACGTCCCACGTTTCATATTTACCCGCAATTGAACCATATAAGAATTTAAATAAAAAAATAATAATATTGATCTATTTTGTGTTTAAATAGATTAATAATGAATATTGAATTGTTACTGGGATGGGCATATTAAGGTATAGATTTTATTTAATTATATATTTATTTTATTGTTAACAATAACAAAATTTTTTTGAAACATAATATTTTATCTTGTCTTGTAAATAACCTTTTAAAATAAATTTTAATTAGGTACAAAAATAAATTCAAAATCAACATTACATACCGTTTTATCACATAATATTTGAATTGCTATTTATCTAAAAAGTATATTATATTTATACATAATGTATTACCTACTTTCCTACATACATTTTAATTTGTCAATAAGAATTGACCAATACATACGCATTCAAAATTCATTAAAACCAAGACAAAAAAGAAAATAATATTGTTATATTTTAAATCTGTTTAATGTGTTTTAGCAGAAAATAAAAGCTATAATGCAAAGATAGCAAAAAATTATAATGCTTGGATAAAACTGATTTAAGTTAGTTTTAAGTTCGACGCGAAATAGAATAGAATAGAATAGGAGGACCCTGAGCTGCGCGAGAGAAGGCGGAGCTTGTCATGTACTGTCCATTTTGCAAAAGTGGAGCTAGTGAGTATATGCTACGCTGCACTTCACTTAATTTTCAAAGAAAACAAAAATATAACTAATCACAATCATTTACAAAATTCACAGCGTTACACGAACCAAAACACTATGAACGTCAAGATGAGAATATTGAAGCTGATGTTCTGTAGAACGGACAGTAGCGTAGTTTCCTCTTGTTTATCATATATGCTTCTCTTTCTAAGACGAGAATTCGTACTTCACGCAGGGTTCTCCTTAAGTGAATTTTACTCTAACATAATTTTGTAATTGTTTATAACTAGAAAATGACTATGGCAAAAAATTCAAACAATATAGCAAAAAATTATAGTAAGTACGAAGGCAGTAATGATTTAATTAGTTGTAAGTTGTAACTCCAGCGTGAAGTTGGAGTTACATTTTGTATTTGTTTATAACTCAAGAACAGCTATAGCAAAAAATACGAGCTATAAAGCAAAAAATGAGCCAAAATTTATAGTGCTATGGCAATACTGATTTAAGTAGTTGTAACTCCAGCGTGAAGTTGGAGTTACATTTTGTATTTATTTATAACTCAAGAACGGCTATAGCAAAAAATACGAGCTATATAGCAAAAAATAAGCAAAAAATTATAGTGCTATGGAAATACTGATTTCAGTTAGTTTGTTGTAACTCCAGCGTGAAGTTGGAGTTACATTTTGTATTTGTTTATAACTCAAGAACGGCCATAGCAAAAAATACGAGCTATATAGCAAAAATAGCAAAAAATGAGCAAAAAATTATTGTGCTATGGCAATACTGATTTCAGTTAGTTGTGACTCCAGCGTGAAGTTGGAGTTACATTTTGTATTTATTTATAACTCGAGAACGACAATTCAAACGGTATAGCAAAAATTAGCAAAAAATTATTATATAAAGCAATGTGTGGCATGAAGATGTTGTAACTCCAACTTCACGGATCTCTAACAGAATTCAAGATCCCAATTACTGGACGATGACAAAAATAAATTATAATATGATTACAAAAAAATATATGTACAATCTAAATAAAAACAATAGATGCTAAGGCAAATATACAAAAAATAAATCAACCATCTATGTACATAATCACATAATACATAAGTAATGTTTTCAATAGCTCAGTTTTTTAAGATGATGACTTATAATAGATTCAAATCCTTGCTCCAAATACGTGGATTCGAACCCCAAAACAAATAAAATGAGTAAGTGGACTGTATATAAAACGGGTGATTCTACTTTTGAATATTGTGCATGAAATTAAACCAAAACTCTGTATTTTAACCAAAAATAAGCTTACACAAAACTTATTTCTTACCAAAAATCAATATAGATTAACTCAAACAACAATGTAAATAACCAACTTCAAAGTACACACTTCAAAGTCTACACTCTCAATAACATATACCAAAACAATTCAAATTATCAATAAACCAAATACAAATTATTATGGAATAAACATTAATTGAATCACATTGATCCAAAATCACCAATATCGAATGATTTCAACTAACAAGAACAAGCCCTAAATTATCAATGTGATTCCACAACACAAATACGCGAACTAAACCTGAAAGAAAAGAACAATAATATACCGGGCATTTTCTGAAACAGGCGCACCCCGAAAAAAAATTGTATTTTTTAGTCAATTACATTTATATTATAGGTTTATAAACTAAATTCAAAAGCGCATTAAACTACATAAATAATGAATTTTTATTATTTCCTGTTTAGCCGGAAGAGACACCAACTTCCTTATTTTAAATGGAACACCGCGTATATTTTTTAAGATTTTGATTCTACATAAAATTCTGAATACAACCATGTATAATAAGCTACTTTTCCGTTGTAGATTTCTAAGTAAAATAATAACTAAAATATTACAGAAACAAATCGAATCATTCCTAGTTAGGTATGAAATAAATAATAAAAACAGAAATTATACGAAGAGTTTTACTATTAGTCCAGGGAAGTTAGGAAATGAATCGGAAATTTTTAGGGACAGCAGATATCGAGTTGCGGTTTTCTGCATTGTGTTCAGAAAGCTTCCAGGAAAAAAGTCTATATCGTCTGGTTATGCCATTTTTCGAAAAATGCATTCTGGTGCAATAAATGCATTTTGCAAATGCATAATTACTTGCGACATTTTAAGAACGACTGGAAACTCGGAAAAATCGTTACTCGGGGGTTTTCGGGGATGCCGAATTCAATTATGCCATTAGAATTACCCGGGGGGCGCTCGGGGGTGGCTCTGCGGGGGTGTTTGGGAGGGAAATTGCAGCGTCCATGAACATCGCTCGAAAATCGTTACTCGGGGGTTTTCGGGGAGCCGCCCCCGGCTAATTTTAATGGCAAAATTGAATTCGGCATCCCCGAAAACCCCCGAGTAACTATTTTTATAGTTATTTTTTGTTAATAAACTGACATTTTTACTGTCATAAAATCTGTATCTTATCATTTATTTCATAGCTAACTTGGAATGAATCGATATGTTTCTGTAATATTTCCATTATTATTTTACTTAGAAATCTACAACGAAAAAGTAGTTTATAATACATGGTTGTATTCAGAATTTTATGTAGAATAAAAATCTTCAAAAATATACGGGGTGTTCCATTTAAAATAAGGAAGTTGGTCTCATTTCCGGTTAAACAGGAAGTTATAAAAATTCATTAATTATGTAGTTTAATGCGCCTTTGAAAGTAGTTTATAAATCTATAATATAAATGTAATTGACTTAAAAATACAACTTTTTTGGGGGGTGCGCCTGTTTCAGGAAACGTCCGGTATATTAGCCCTAATTCACCCAAATAAAAATGAACTTAGCTAACAAGAACATACCCTAATTGCTAATATATTCCTAACACGAGAAAACCAATAATAATAATACTGTTTACCAAAACAATGATATTTTACCAATAATGAACAAATAATAATAACTCAGTACGCCCCTGGCGTTTGAACTGAACAGTATTATAACCAATACACAAATAATGCTCAAAAACCAAACATCAAATAACACTGATGCGTATATGAATAATAAACAGTCTCCTAGCTAACAGTTTAGCAGACTTTAACCAACAGATAACCAAAACCAAACATCAAACTACTATGATGTGTATAACTGACTGTTAAATCTTATATTTAACAGTCTTTAAACCAACTACCAAAGAAAGCGTAAATGCTGTACGTGTAAGCGCTGCGACGAACACTCGTAGAGCGTAGACTGACCGTTGCTGGGTCTGGGTGCGCGTTCGATGTCAACAGACCCCTAACAAAGCCGCTGACTTCACAAACGCTCCCTAGAGTGACAGTGGCGTGCGCGGAAGAATGTTTTGGGGCTACTATTCTAAACAAGTAATATAAAATAATAGTAGAATATGAATAATTAAATATTAGCAAAAAGTAAATTTCTAAATTTAAGTAACGGTTCACCAAATAAGTCAATATTATATGTGACATTATTGTATGCATTACACATTTGTCTAATAGAACATTTAATTTGGCAGTTTGTTCTGACTGTTTTGCAGGCAAAAGTAGTTTTACTTCTGAATGAAATGCGTGGTATTTTAAACGGTATGCGCTCTAGTGTGCAAGGGTCAGCAATGAGACCGTTTATTAATTTATACAAATATAGACAGAAAACTCCTTTATAGCCTAGATATATAAATAACTATTCATTTGTGTACCTAGACAAAATAACTTAAGCACTGTAACGAGCGGCAGCCAAGCGACCGGTTCGAACAAACACGCGAAGTCTAGCCAGCACTCTATTGTGTTGATACCGTAATTAACTTAATGACATTCTGGAATAAATCTATGCTCAAAAGAAATTCTTCTAGATTACCGGCTGTGTGTATATGAATGCTACCCGATCGGACGGTGAGTTAGTTTACCTTTGAATGGTGACATAAATAGAAGTAAATACTGATATATCGTGACATAAATATTATTTAGTGTTAATTAAAGTTTAAATATATAATTATAGTGTATAAATAAATAATCGTATTAGTTTTAGGTGTGTAAATAAATAATTAATAATTACTGTTTTTAGCCGGCCACGATGGCCGCGCGGACTAACGTGACTAGACACTGTGGTCCGAGCGGGCAGCCAGGTTGTGGGTTCAAGTCCCATTGAAGAGCATGGATGTTGTGAGTGTCTAAACATTTGATTTATATATAAATGTATATTCTGATTCACATATGTTACTGGCTGATAGGCAAAGTACCTAAAGCCATAGGGGTTTCCCCTTAAAAAAAAATTACTGTTTTAAGCTAAATTAATAGTGCGTGTTTATTTAATTATCATTAACTTTTATCTGTTATTTTTCGTTAATAAATATGTTATATAAATATTCATATTTATTGATTTTACACTTAAACACATAAAAACGTTACAGTACTATTAATTTTTCCTGTTGTTTACTTTGTAAGTTAACGCAAATTATAATGATACGTTATAATATACAGTTTTGTAAATAATTATTTTAGTATAATAAACAGTATGATACTTATTGTTGTATAATAGTAATTATTAAGTTATTTGAACTAATAAATACCTACCTATAGCCTGGTTTATGCAACTTTGTATATTGTATGAAAACAAAACAAAGTAGTGTTAATATTAATTACTATACTTAATTGATGTTGGATGGAAACCAAGTGTGAATTGAATATTTCGATCACAGAGAGATCTGGTGTTTATAAACTCAACTGTAACGACTGTGAATGCAGCTACGTTGGTAAAACCGGTAGGAAGTTTATTACTAGAATAAAAGAACACATGATAAGCGTCAAGTTCAAAAATATTTATAGTAGTTTCGCTGAACATCTACTTGATACTGGTCACAGTTTCAAGATAGAAGATAATTTAGAAGTTCTTCATGTTATAGATAATGGAAAAACGTTAGATTTCCTTGAAAGATTAGAAATTAAGAAGTCTATCAAAGAAAATAAAGAGAAATGTTTAAATGACCAAATAAATTTAAATAATAGCCCGCTCATTGAGATGCTACTTTAATTGTCCAGCTTCCGGGTTTAGACAAGTCCAAGATTAGATTTTCTTTTCTTCCGCTCGCCATACTAGATTTTGACCGTTGTGCTGATCAGTTCATTATTTTTCAATGAACATTTGCAATTATATTATTAGCCAAATCTACCTCATGACGTTCGTAAATATATTTTCAACTACGTTTTTGGACTTTTGTGTCCTGTAATTTTAAGTGTAAGTAGTTTTTAAGTTTATATTATATTTGTTTTCCAAACAAAATGTGCTACATGTGCTTTGTAATTTTTTGTAGTCGCGCCGGTTTACCTGAAGATGGTCACTCAGTGACCGAAACCGGTCGTATAATTTTTCAATAAAAGAAATTTTAATAGAACAGTGTGAAACAAGACAACCAACTTTATTTTTCCTAACATTACTATACTTATTTGCATATAATCAAGGGAAACAATACACACAAATATAAAACACGTAAATTTAAAAAAATTCGATTGTATTGGTTAAATTTCTTATTCTTGTGTCTTCTAAAAGGTTACCTAAACCAGGCTTACGTTTTTGAATATTGACTAATAAATTACTATAGTATGATAATAGACCCGTTTAGTGTGACGTCACTCCCTGGTTCCAAACAAGAAACTGGCCACTCGTTGCTAAGGTAGTTACTATGCTAGTCGATAAAACAGTTTGGTTTGACAATCAAAAATCTTTTATAAAATAATTTACTACGGAACTAAACTTTATTACGTGTTTTTAAGCCACGTTAAAACAATTAAATCTTAAAATAAATTTAAAGACGCAATTATTGTAAAACGGCAATCGTCAAAACCAGCTTGTTTTACCAACTTGCATAGCAACGGTTTTAGCAATAAACGGCCAATTTCTTGTTTGGTCGAAAATATGATAGTTTGTTCTTTTTAAATAACAAAAATATAAACAATTTCAATGGGCACCGTAACTTCATGCTATCAAATTCCAAAATAAAAAAGAAACCAATATATCATCAGTTAGTGCTAGGTTTGTTCCTAAATATAAAAGTTTGTTCTTTTTAAATAACAAAAATGTAAACAATTTCAGTGGACACCGTAACTTCACGCTATCAAATTTCTATATAAAAAAGAAAAATAAAGAGATTAATTTTGTGCTGGTTTGTTGCAAAATATGAAACTTTGTTCTTTTTAAATAACAAAAATATAAACAATTTCAGTGGGCACCGTGACTTCACGCTATCAAATTCTAAAATAAAAAAATAAAAATAAAGAAACCAATATACCATCAGCGAGTGGTAGGTTTGTGCTTGTTTGTTCTAACTTCTAACATATGAAAGTTTATTCTTTTTAAATAACAAAAATATGAACAATTTCACTATCAAATTTCAAAATAAAAAAGAAAAATAAAGAAACTAATATACCATCAGTTAGTGCTTGGTTTGTTATCAAAGTTTGTTCTATTTTAATAACTGAAATATGAACAAATTAAGTGGCCACCGTAAATTCACACTATCAAATTTCAAATTAAAATATGAAAAATAAAGAAACTAATATACTATACTATATAGTTAATGCTTGGTTTGTACTGGTTTGTTCCAGAATATGAAAGTGTAACAAGATAGCCCCAAACATATTTGCGCGACAAAGACATTAGTTCTCTAGTATAATATTGAATTACAGTTGACACAATCGTGGGACACAATATGTCTTAAAATTCTTAAAATCGTTGTCCAAACGGATGTCATAAACTAATCACCATGAACAAAATGTCATGCTCACTCAAAGCTATTAGTCTCTCACCATTTCTCTGTGGGTCCGAGGCTAGGGACATGGACGCGACGTTCTTAAATTTCCCAAATTCTGAAAACCACCCCTCTTGTAACTAAAATCTAAGTCCATCCCCTAGACCAATGAAAATATTTATTATATAAATTGTTAACGAATAGTAAGCTAGTTTTTAAGAGTCGATTTGAGTAGGGATGTTTCGGAGGCAAACAAAGGTTATATAAGCCATAATCTTCGTTTGCAGAAGGTCTTAAGTAATCATTTTTAAAATCAATCAGATCAGATCAGTTCTAAATTTTGTATAAGTCAATTGTATTAAAGATAACAGTCTAAATTTCATTATTAGAGTCAAGCACTTTTGCTAATCAAAGATCGAAATAGATTTGACAGTTAAGTCTACTTAGTTGGATTCCAGTTGTGAAGTATCGCCGTTGATATAAATAATTCAAGTTATAGTGGAATATCAGTATAGTGAGATATTGGAAGTTGTGGATTAACAAGCTTGATGTATGTAAGTAGAAACTACTAATTTTTGTAACTAACTTGGAATCAATTGAGTGATCGGGTTAAGTCTTGTGTTCCTAACATAGTGATACATTCTTTAAGAGTTAATAAGCACGGTGATTTATATCTAACATAGAGTCAAGGATCCGCTGTTTTTAACTAACACGATTAAATCTCTCCGATCGATCGACTCTTAAAAAGGAAATTAGTTATAATTATTCAAATGTAATAGTGTAGCAAGGTTTATATTTAATGTTATATTGTATTTTAAACTGATTTGAATATATAAGATTATTTGTTGTTGTTTTTCCAAATTTCATTTGACGTAATAAATTCGCCGCTACAGAATGAATGTGGTATAACTTTGTTTAAGAACATCATTTTGTAAAGATAAAAATTGTATTTTATTCGACAAGGCTTTCAGTTGCACTAATAACATTTGAATTTCCGACCCCGTTATACCGAGAAAATATCTTTTTTAAAGAATCATAACTCAGTACTAGAAGATGTTCAAAGAATTCTCAATATTTTCTATATCTATGAATGAAATTGTAAATTCGTAGAGAATTATCTTCACCAAATCATCCCTAATCATATGCAACTATTTGGAGGGTTGTGTGTTTTACGTCCGAAAAGAAATCTGGTTTTCGCTATCTCATATATTTCTTTATTATAGGTTATGATCTTTTATTAGGAAAACATCTGTTACATGTACAGTAATGTTCAGAAATAATGCCCAGAAGCCCCACTCCAGAGCCGACAATTTATGAAAAATTCGATATACGTTCGATTGAGTGAGGGTGATGATAGATAAGTAGCAAAGGAAAGGTATATTGCTTCTATTCCAAGAAAATAGAACCAAATTTAGAAGAGTATCCTCTTTACCTGAGAAACAAGAAAATACCTTGACTTAGAATTTCGTCAAGTGTATGAAATCCAAATGAATTTTGAACCAGTGAGTTAAACTGTAACTTACAATGTAAGAAATAAACATGTTTAGATTTTTGTTTCAGTTTTAATCTGATTTAATTAACAACTCTAATTAAATAAATTATTTTTTCAATACCTGCATCGAAAACGCTACCTTTCGTCCCTATTATTAGGGACGAAAGTGAGGTATTTCTGACCGGTCAGTAATATTCCTCCCTGGGCAGTAAAAGTAGTTTTCCTCCCGATTTATGCGGGTATCCACTTTATTTTTTCTCCTTAGGGAGGAAAAGTACTTTTTCTCTCGCCTTATGCGGAAATCCACTTTATCTTTTCCTCCCTAGAGAGAAAAAATACTTTTCCTCCCGCTTTATGCAGGATTCCAAAATATATTATTTAGATTATTTTTAATTATTATTAGAGATATAACGAATAGTAAATGTGCCGAATAACGAATATAATATATGATTGTCTGTCGAATAACCGAATATTTAGCGAATATTCTGCACCCTTATGGCGCCAAAAAAAAAGATAAACTTACATCGAATGCAGATAATCTTCTTTTTTACTCCATAATTTTTCGCTTTTAAATTTTAATAACGAATAGTTAATCATTTTTATTCGAAATGAATTTTGAACCAGAGAGTTAAACTGTAACGACCATTTTTTGTGATTTTTTGTTGATACACCTTTGTTTATATATATATATATATATATATATATATATATATATATATATATATATATATATATATATATATATATATATATATTTTTTTAAATTGATCTTATTTTACGTTCTTTTTTGTTTATTCGACGATCATAACTGTGATATTTCTTTGCATATGGTACTTTTTGTTTTTTACTTCTGACGACCATTTTTTGTAATATTTATTTATATATCGTTATAATGTAATTAAATTACATTATTCTTAAATATGTTTTATTATTAATTTACCTATTATTGTCTTTGTATTACAAAGTTTAGAAATAGATATATGTAAATATAAAAAGCATTATTTTTTTATGATAATTCTTAACGCATAATTTAATTTGAGTTACTTCACTACAATATGTTTTATAAATAAATAGATATGAATTAATGAGTTCTTATTTTAATGCAGAATTTTGACAATACTAGTGATTCAATAAGAAAGTATCAATCCGAGGTATCATCGAAAGTAGTGAATCCTAATTTACAAAATATTTCAAAATCTGAAGCCTCTGTTTACCGTAGCTAATGTTGTTTTTCCGAGAAAATTGGGAATATAGCTATCTTTTGCTTTGTATCTTCTGCCTCTGTTCATCAACGACTGCAGACGTATTTCGAATTTTTCATAAATCGTCAGCACTGGAGTAGGGAGTCTGGGCATTATTTCTGAACATTACTGTACGTAGTATAGTACAATTGATGAAACATAGTACAGAATCTTGTTGATTAGGATTTGTACTTAACGATAAGCTCATTAAAAATCAATTTAGGGGGCTAAAAAGAGGTCTATTTTCAAAAATGCTCGTGCCCGCGAAAAATTCGGTTGTTCCCGTTAAACAATGATTACTGTCTATTGCGAATTACTTGAGTCGATTCCATTATCACAAACTCAAGTCAAGTGCTTAAGCTTCACTTTCCGTACACTGAGTACCATTTTAGAGATTGCTCTGGAGAGAGAATGGCGTTTCTTTCTCGAGGAAAGTTTCGTGCCGTGCGCGCGACTAGTATTATTCTCAGTATTATTATAGGTGGCGCTTTCGATTGTCCACGTGTTCTGCATCTGTCATCTGACTCCAGTTTGTTTCTTTCTATGTACTTTATTAGAAGCAACGTTCTTAAATTACAACGAATTTATTTTGGTGCATACTCTACCACTGTTATGTCAGAAATTATGAGAAAATGTGCAGTTTTCATAGCATAGTGTTTAGTTAGTACATACTTTCAAAATATCCATCCTGCATAAATATTTTTAACATAAATATTTATTACATGTCAACAATAAAACACCTATGTTTTCTAACCTTATTCTAACCATACATTACGCTATGAAAACCACATTTTTGACATCAAGAACTTTTTTTTCAGGGGGTGAAATGAACTTGACGTCAGATTAACTTGCGTGATCTTAAATAGGAAACTTCAGTCTTGTCAGAACTCGAAGATTCATCCATTTTATACCAAATTCAACCGAGTTATGACGTTCTAAAAATTCGGAATTTTTGGTGCATTTTCAAGTGGTGCGTGTTTTTTGCCGAGTGTATATATTGATTACTAGAAAACATTAAACAGTTTCGAATGTTAAATTGTATTTTTCTAAACGGACCAACTAATATTGTGAATCTTATTTATAGAAATTTAACACTTTTGAAATTTCATATACCTATTTGACATTATCATAACCTGACATCCATAATTGGGAGTTAATCCTGTAGGATGGTTACCAGCTAAAATAAACAAATAATTTAATAAAATAATTAAAACAGCTTATAGTGGGATTCTGTGAAAATCTGTAGTTGCTACAGATCTATAACTTTGTAAATATAGAACAAAATCGCAATGCAATTTATAATCTTATGAACATTTTTATATTTGTCAACAAATATTGATGCGATTTTATTCAATATTTAAAGATTTACAAATTTATAAAACTTATAGATTTGCACAGAATCCCACCATTAGTTTCCTTCAAAAAGGTTCTAAATATTATTTGCTCTGCAACAATACAACAAAATATTCGATACTGCTCAATGTTTTCTATTAATTAAAATATTATATATGTAAAGATTCGAATTTAATTGTCATTTCATATTTTCATTACGTCATTAACAACCAATAAGGTCAAAATAATCTTCACGTAAACCAAAATTATATCTATCTCTCTCGACAATCTTTGAGTAAATTTCTATAATATAGGCCTTAACTGATAGCATATTGGGTTTCTTATTTTTATTTTTTTATATGGAATGTTAGCGATATTTCTTTATAGTCACGTAAGGTTTATTAACTTAATCTCTTTAATCTGTATTAGGTAATGTAACTGTTTATTTATGTTCATGCCACAGGCCCCTTCGGGTCAGTTTAGAATAAGATTTCAGGGAGCAAAGAGCTGTTTACTGAAAAATGATAATTAGTGTGATGGCGTTTGGTCGACAGCTAGAGTGAGTATCTATGCGTCTTGTATTCGTTTGTGTATGTCCTAATAGTTGTATATGTGCATGTGTGTTGATGCTAGTACTCCCCTGTGGTTGGGTTGAGGGCAGAGTCTTGTATAGACTATTACTCGTCTTGATTGACGTGGCAGAGCATACCGGTAATTGGATGCTAGTACTCCCCTAGACTGTTCTACTATAATCATACCATATCATATCACACCTCTTGTCTCGCGACGCCTCACTGAGTGACCGCTCATAGTTGTAATCTGATTTCAGGCTGACATATACAGCGTAGAGGACGCGAGTAGAGGAGCAGGCAGCGGAATTATCCTCTCCAAGTGAAATTGTAACTCAGGGCCATATTTACTGTCAATAGTTTTTAATAGGAATGACAGTGCCCACTAAAATTATTATAATATTTTGGTTATTATAATAGAAATGAAATAACTATCAAATTAGAGAACAAACTAGCACACACCCAGCACTTACTGACTGTAATAATAGAATTATTTTTTTCACATTTGGTAGAACGTGAGTCAGAGGGCCCACAAAATTTGGTAATAACTAATAACTTCTACATTTATGCAGAATAAACTTTTGTGACAACCCGTGCACTTTGTACTACTGTCGGGAAGAACACAAGGGGTTTTTACTTGAATCTAATTACTAATTTAGCAAGTTCAATCCAAGGGTAGCGCGACCACCACTGATCGATTTACAAACTCTCGATCAGAAGAGTTAAGAGAAGTGTTAAAGAAAAAGGAACTTTAATAAAACACAACAGCGGTAATTTAACCAATGAATTATATTAAAAAATAAATAGAGTTTAATTATACTATAATCAAAATGAATTTATAAAAACGATACTTCCGACATGTGTCTTAAGCGTCTAAGGGAAAAACCTATAATCAATTCGATATTAATTGATTAAAGGCCGAAAAAATATAAACAATTTCAGTGGGCACCGTAACTTCACGCTATCAAATTCCAAAATCAAAAAAGAAAAACTATCAAATTTCAAAATAAACTAATCCCAGGAAACACAAATATATACGTACTACATATACAGGTTGGTGGAGGTGAAATGCGAACATAGGGAAATATATGACAATGGAGTTATCATGCTAGGCATCTTGATATACGTGGAATAAGTACTGTCAATGTCAAAGTAGCTGTTATATTATTGCAATTTTTATTTCCATTAAAATATTTTCTTTGCATAATAATGTATGTGTACGAGCAGAACGATAAAGTTTACATGCACTTTTAGATTTTATTATTATTTCTGTTATTGGTTATTCTTTTTGCCACATAAATTCACATCACTTCGTTTTGTGACACCACTACAAAATATCAAGATACCTGGCATGAAAGTTCGATTGTCATGTATGTTCCCTATGTTCGCATTATAACAACCCCAATTATTGTATCAGCCGTTAGCGTTACTAATATAAACCCTAGGTAATAAACACTCTGATTTATAATACTTCACCGGCTAAAACATCAACTGGGAGTATAAAATAATTTGTTTAATTTTGATTTGTTTGCCTAAATTTGGTAATGTGATTTCGGAAGATGGGTTTGTAGCCCGTGAATCGATCAACTTAATTAGATGGGAGATAGTTAAATGTTTAGATTGCTCTTACCTTATTAATCACCATAAAAATAAAATAAACAATTGATCACAACTCAATTTATTCTAAATAATTATAATAAACTCAAACTCATACAAAAGGTTCTCAGTTTGTGAAACAACCTTTCTTGACGACAACACACAAAAATAATAAAATACAAAAAATTGTACAAATACAAAAGTTTCACTTACTTCATAAATGTAATTGTGAAAACACTTCAATAAAAGATGTGGCGTCTGAGAACTGCACGACGATGATTTCTTCTTAAAACTTCAGCTTGGCAATCTTTTAACCACTGTTTAACAATTCTTCTTCAATAAAAACTATCTCCCCAAAATTTAACTCCCACACGTACTCGCGACTCTACTTCTAACTGACTGGTTTGTGACCCCGTTACTCACTCACTAACTCATGACTGACTGATGAGCCCTTAACTGACTGACTCGTGAGTCCCTGACTGACTAACTCGTGGACTGATTCCCGAACTGCGGTCCTCACACTCCATATATCTCCCCCCCATATTTTAGAGCACCCACGCTAAAATAATAGCCCTGGGTAGTGGTTGTTACAGCATTTCACCTCCACCAACCTGTATATCATGTAGCAGCCATTATATCAAAGTAAATTGCGATGTCACTCATACATATAAAAACTTGTTATTTTTAATCAAAAATGTCCGCCACAACCCTATATAACAATTATACAGGGTGTAACAGAAATAAGTGCTTTAATTTTAACCTGTAATGTCCCTCGACGAGAGAAATAATGTACCGTAATCAATTTTTTCCTAACTCTTCTAGTTTTTGAGTTAAAATTCTTCAAAGATTTGTCACAAATTTGATTACCCGCCTATGGAACACATCAACAATCAAATTAAAAAACAACAATTACCGACTGTCAAAACAAAAACACATGTTCAATTTAATTTATGCTGCGCTGTTCTTGTTATTCTGCGCAGTGATAGTGCTGGAACTGCCTGTTATTTGTCGCGCAGTTATTTTTGTTGTGCGCATTGCGCAATGCTGCAATCAGCTGATTCGTGTGCGTCTGAGTGAAGAGTATGACTTAAAGGTGAAGGGACTTGGGAAATTAAATATGACGAAGAAAGATAAAAATGTGTTAAAGGTTGTACTGTTTTCAAGTGTATTTTGTGTTAAAGTGAAGAGAATAAATAATTATAATAAATGTTCAAAGTGGCCTCCGTTTGTGTCAATACAACACTGCAGGCGTCGGTGAAACGATCTGCAATCCTCTCCAGCGCTTGTCTGTTGTCACGGATGATTGTCGCTGCATTTTCTATTCTTTCTTCTAAAACTTGAATTGAATTAATTGGAGCTGAGTACACCAAGTCCTTCATGTATCCCCACAAAAAAAAGTCGCACGGATTCAAGTCTGGCGATCTTGCAGGCCACGGAACAGGGCCGCCTCGTCCTATCCATCGTTCAGGAAAATTCTCATCCAGCCAGTCTCGTACAATGAGTGCATTATGACAAGGAGCACCATCATGCATAAACCACATATTTCCAAGAATTGCTAGCGGCAAATCCTCAAGTAAGTCGAAAAGCATAGTATCTAAAAAATGCAGGTATTCTTGTTCATTTAAACGCTGCGGCATTATATGAGGACCAATGAGTCGTCCACCTATGATTCCTGCCCAAACATTTAAAGAAAATCGCTGCTGGTAGTTGTTTTCCTTGATAGCGGGTTTTCGTTTGTCCAAATGTGTGTGTTGTGCATGTTGAAAATACCTTCTCTTGTAAATCCCGCCTCATCAGTGATAAAAAATGTTGCTGCTCTTGTATTTTAGCAATAGCCCATTCGCAAAATTGACGTCTACGAGGTGGATCTATATGTAATAAATGTTGTACTTTTTGTACATGGTATGGATGTAGATGTTGTTCTTTTAAAATCCTCCAAACTGTCGTATGTGATACTCCGTGTTGTGATGATAGTGTCCGTGTACTGGTTCCAGGCTGAGCTTCAATGCCATCCAAAATAGCCTCTTCAACATGTTCAATGTGATGATGACGTCCCCTACCATGATCTTGAGCTGCAGGATTATACGATCCATAATCACGGAGATATTGTACAACATTTACAAATGTGCGCACATGAGGCACACGACGATTTGGAAAACGTTCCATGTAAATTCGTTGGGCTTGAGCACCGTTTCCCAGAGCTTCACCAAAGGTCAACACAATGTCTGTATATTCGTTATTTGTAAACGCAGGCATTTTGAAAGATTTTTATTTGTAATATCTGATTTATTACCAAAATATTACTTATGTCAAAACTTAATTGGAACAAGTGACACAACAATCAATGACAATAACAATGATTTCATGGGTAGTGCTACTGAAGTAAATAATTATGTGGAACGACTCGTCAATTTACGGGGTTGAAAAAATGCTTTTTAAAAATGTGATTTCTAAAAAAATTTTTACGGAACATTGTTCCTCACGACGAGTTACATTACTGGTTAAATTTAAAACACTTATTTCTGTTACACCCTGTATAATAATCATATTCCAGAGTTACGTCATAATTATATAGCGCTGATATAGATATTATGTAGTTTAATAATTGATTTTAATTTGAATTGTTTTCAATTTTTTTTAAAAAAGGAGAAACTCTTACGGCCTAAAGTTGTATGTTTATTAGTAATCGATTAGTAAGGCACTATGTTAGCAATTTAAATCTAGATAATTACAACAGAGTTAAAACTGTCGTACAGTACAGACGTACGTTAATCCAGTGGTGCTATGTTTGTCTTTTTCTAAGTAATTTTTACAAACTAATAGTTGTTATTTATATCAGTGTGCAGTTTAAAAGTTTTTTTACATTCTGGTATTATTTTTCTTGTGGTTCAGTGTACCTAAAAGGTGATTTTACATCGCATCAGCTGTAAGTTAAGTTTCTTTACTTACTTCCAAACCTTGGCTAATTAATCAAGTCTCTTCGATCTTTGCCGGCTTATTTCTCGCGTCGATAACAAGAGTTCACTGCTTCGTGCATCTTCGGCTTTTTGTAAAATATGCCTGAGTGCCCTAATTGTACTAAAACGCTTAACAAAGGAGAAATAACAATTGCCTGTGACGGTTGCAGTAAAAATGTACACATTGCATGCGTTAATTTAACAGCTGATGATGTTAAACGCTTCACCCGATCCATCACGAAATCTATCAAAATTTATTGTAATACCTGCCTCAATGACCTAGATGCGATTACAAGCTTAAAAAAAATAGTACTTGATCTGCAAACACAACTTTTGGAATTGAAGCAAAAAGTGGAAAATGCTGACACCAGTGCTGTGATTAATGATAATACTAACTTTACTGAGTCAATTATTAATGAGTTCAATCAAAGACAAATTAGACAAAACAACGTTATTATCTCGGGAATTCCGGAATCTGAATCTGAAGATCTATCGTTGAAGGTGACGGTTATAATTAACAAAATTGCCCCAGATATCAATATTTCCAACAGTAAAATTCTGCGAGTTGGTGTAAAGTCTCCTAATAGAGATGTCACTCGTCCACGTCTAATTAAAATAAGATTCCTTGATTCAGTTGAAGCTAAGAAACTACTGCGTGTCGCAAAAAATTTAAGAAACTTTCCAGAGCATGAAAATGTTTACATTAATAATGATAAAACTCCAATGCAGCAGCAACAATTTAAAGTAGTCAACGATCAATTAAAGCTACGCAAATCTCAGGGTGAAGCTAATATTCATATTTCCTATAAAACCGGTATTCCTTGCATTGTGGAAAAAAACTAAATTCGTCGCTACCCAACATGGATTCGCAGCTGAATATATTTTATCAGAACGTTCAAGGCCTCAACACCAAACTCAATCAATTGTGTTCAACTCTGTCATCGTTAGATTATGACATTCTTTGTTTAAGTGAAACTTGGCTCAATGATAGTGTCTTAAATTCTGAAATTACTGATGGCTCTTATTTAGTGTTTCGCACTGATCGTGATTTTCAAAGTGTTAATCTTTCACGTGGTGGTGGTGTGTTAACTTTGATTAAAAAATCTCTTAATGCGAGTATAGTAAATCTTAATGACTATTTATATCTACTACCGAATAATATTGATGTTATCTGTACTAAACTTATCTTGGAAAATAATAGTAATTTCTACGTTTTCACAATCTATGTTCCACCTGCTATGAAATATGATTGTTACAATAATTTGTTCGAATTTTTGGAAAATATTCCATTTCTGTTAAATAATAATTTTGTTATAGTTGGTGATTTTAATATTCCGGAATTTGTGTCCAATGACTTAAGCAGAAATGTAATATTATGTAATAATTTCTTATCTTTTGTTAATGCTAAACAATACAATAATATTCATAACTGTAATAACAGATTATTGGATTTAGTATTATCTAATGTATCATGCAGTGTCAAATCAGACGAGTCTTTATTTAAACTACAATATGGGCACCATCCTGCTTTTAATATTACTGTTTCCATTGATCATATTGCTGCTGATTGCTTAAGTAATGCTATATCCGAATCATTTGACTTTAAAAAAGCTAATTTTCCAAAATTATATAGTTCCATATCATCGTTCAACTGGGATGAGTTAAAAAACTTTCGTAATGTAAACACAGCGTGTGATTACTTTTATACAAATTTATATTCAATTATTAAAGAGAGTGTTCCGTTGAAATCTCACAATGTTTTTAAGTATCCACCCTGGTTTACATCGCGAATTATTAAATCTCTCAAAAGAAAAACTCATTACCTAAAAATGCACAAAAAATTTCCACATAACAATCGTTATTATACTAAATATAAGATTATCAGATCTCAAATTAAGAACGATTTAAAAATCTCTTATAATAATTATGTACACAATTGTGAAAATTCCATTATTACGGATCCCAATAAATTTTGGGGTTTCATTAACGCTAAGAAGAATAAGTCAACTTTTCCATCTACTTTTAACCATAACAATCAAACGTTAAATAATCCATCTGATATTGCAGATGCTTTTGCAGCTTATTTCCACAGTGTCTACTCTCCTCCTTCGAATAATCCGTTACCTGAATTATCTGCCTTTTCTGATATTCCTATAACAATGAATACTATTTCCCTCAGTGATATTGAATCCTCAATTAAATTGCTCAAATCTAACTTATCGTGTGGACCAGATTTAATACCTAATTTAATAATTAAGGATTGTGCGTTTCCTTTCTCTCGTGCACTTTTTTACATTCTTAACCTAGCAGTTCAAACAAATACTTTCCCTGATATTTGGAAAGTTGCCCGTGTAATTCCTGTACATAAATCTGGAGACAAATCTAGCATTCTAAATTATAGACCAATAGCGATTGTTTCCAATTTTAGTAAAATTTTTGAATGTCTAATATACAAGTCAATTTATAATAAAGTAAGATCTCAATTATCCTTCCGGCAACATGGTTTTATATCTAAAAGGTCAACCTCTACAAATCTTTGTTATTTTACTCATTTTGTTTCCTCTGCTTTGGATAGCAATGTTCAAGTTGATACAGTTTACACTGATTTTGCCAAAGCGTTCGACAGGATTGACCATAACATCTTAATTCACAAACTACGGTTGTTTTCACTTTCTAGTTCACTGATATCCTTGATTTCGTCGTATTTATATAATAGAAATTTCTTTGTCAACTTCTTAGGAAAAAATAGTTCTCATTTTGTGATTTCCTCAGGAATACCCCAAGGATCAAATCTTGGACCACTTCTATTTTTACTTTTTATTAACGATATTTCTACTATATTCGAAAGTGAAGTTTTAATGTTTGCTGATGATCTTAAAATCTTTCGTGCTATTTCTAACCCTTCTGATTGCTTATTGCTTCAAAACGATCTGCAAAACTTACATGTCTGGTGTGAAATTAATCATCTCCATCTTAATATCACTAAATGTAACGTTTTGTCGTTTACACGTAAAAAATCGTATGTAAATTTTAATTATACAATAAATAATCAAAATTTGACCAAGTGTGAAACTATTCGTGATCTCGGTGTTCTTTTTGACAGCAAATTGACCTTCATACCTCACATTCAATCCATCATGTCCTCTGCTAATAGAATGCTTGGATTTGTTATCCGTAATACACGTTCATTTCACAATATTCAGGCTATTTTCTCACTATATTTCTCACTAGTTAGGTCTAAACTCGAATATTGCTCACTAATCTGGGACCCATTTTATGAAGTTCACAGCAAGCTTGTAGAAAGTGTTCAAAAGAAGTATCTTAAGTACATTTATTTCAAAACTATGAGAACTTATCCTGATCAACGAATCTCGTATGAAACTCTTTTAAGTATCTTTAACATGAAATCTTTAGCTTTCAGACGACGTTTTAATACAATTGTCCATCTTTTTAAATTAATTCATAACGCTATTGATGATCCACTCTGTTTAAGTACCTTGAATTTCTTTGCTCCTATATTTCATACCCGATCCTCCATTAATTTTTATATCCCTGCTGCTCGGACTAATGTTCTCATGTATTCGCCTATTATTCGAATGTGTAAACTGAGTAATCGTTACTCTGTAGAAGTAGACATATTCTTTTTTTCTATGAATAATTTTTGTAAAAAATTACATACTCTCGATCTATCATTGTAAGTTTAGCAGTCAAGTTAGTTTATTTCTCTTTGTTTGTTTTGTAGTCTTAATTGCTTTGTGTAAATTTTTCCTACCCTTTTATTAGGCTCTGCCTGTTGGGTAGCTGTATTTAAATAAATAAATAAACAATTTCTAAACGTCCTCGTTCCTTGTTCTTCGGTGGGATTCGAACTTGGGATCTCATTGCTGACAGGTACAGCGCCTTAGACCGCGCGACCATCCTGGCTTGTTGATTTATAGTGAATGATAGTGTTATAGTTATAGCAATAATACCAGTATTTTTAATTACGTATGGGATTTACAAAGCTATTTAAGCATATTGTGTATATTTTGTACTACCTACTGGAATCAAAATATTTACCTTAAAATTATATTTGACGTATAAAAATTCTTTAGTTGAAAGACTACATATTTTTTTACAAACCAAACAAATTATTTGAAAAAAATACATTATGTTTACTAAACAAATATATATTTTCCATTATTGAAAGATTTTATTTATTTGAGATAAAAAAATTACTAATAGGTTATCACACCGACTACCGACTTTGTGCGCATGAACTTCTCCAGCCGCATAGTTGCTTACAAATATAAAAATAAAATTTTATTTAAATAAATAAACTGGCACTGGTAACAAAAAAATGTTGCATGCGTACAGATGACATAAAGTAATCTAAAAATATATAATAGATTAATAAAATTCTTATATAAATGGAATATAATATTCAAGTAGAATACATACAATGTAACTATCTTCAAATAATATATTTAACTATATAAAGAGTATATTATTTGTGTTATATAATTGAGATATATTTTGACATAGATAATATATTCCATTAATAATATCGTAGAGATATTCCACAGTGAGAAATATTATGTATAGTCTACATAAAAATGCTATATTATATTGAAATTTCTTTGTGATATCTTAACTATATAATTTTTACAAGTGTGTTTGCTGGGATATACCGTCAGTTGGTTTGTGTTGGTTTCTTCCAAAATATCAAACTTTGTTCTATAACAGAAATATGAACAATTTAACTCTCCACTCTATCACATTTAAATGAAAAATATGAAAAATTAAGAAACTAATATACCATCAGTTAGTGCTTCGTTTGTACTGGTTTGTTCCAGAATATGAAAGTTTGTTCTGCTTACATGTAGATAGTCCAGTTAGACGAGGTTTTGACTGAAGGCTAATACATAAATTTAAAAAAAATTGCCCCACCTTGGTATGCTCCGCTTCCAAAAAAAATTCAGTTGAAACTCAAAATTTCCTTGTAACGCATTTTCTTCAAAAACTATCAAAGATTATGGAAAACGGTTTTGACAGGATGAAAGCTGAGGAAATTTGATATCAAAATGGTCGTTGAAATTTTTTCATAAGTAGCACCGTTTAGGCACCAGCCGTTTAATAATCGAATAACTTGAGAATTTTCTGTATAGTTCGCGCCACAAAAAAGAACAAACTTTCATATTTTGGAACAAACCTAGCACTAACTGATGGTATATTAAGTAGTTTCTTTATTTTTCTTTTTACCTTCCGCTTACCTATAAAGGAAGGTATTGGAATCATGCAAAAAATCGGGTAGTGAGTTTTTAGTGGATGAGCACGAATTAGAGTCCTTACAACTCATTTTTGATAGTTTCACGATGATGTCTGTGTGTATGTGTGTCTGTGTGTGTGTGTGGTCAAGGGTGTTAGTCGCATAACTCAAATACGAATTACTAGAAAATTTTGATATTTGGTATTTAACATTTGTATCTAAATTGGAAGAGCTCCTTAGATTTTGGTACAAATATCTTAATCGGAAGTGATATTTTTTGAAGATTGAAAAGGTTAATTGTCAAAATTGTATATGAATTTAAAAAATAAATTTATCAAATAAAACGTTGATATCTTGTAATCCATGATCGGTTGATTTTTGTTTCTGACAGGTGAGACGGGTGACAAGTTGGCATACTAGCGCTATATAAGTCGTAAGTAAGATATTAAATGTAGTAATTAAACGGAGGATGGGTTCAACACAGCAGAGATTTCCTGTGAATGAATCTTTTTATTCAGGTGATGCAAATTTCTGTGTTTGAATATTTTAAATTTTTATTTGTATATTTTAAATGGGCATCGGATTGTACGTATACATTTCTGTTTAAAGCACGGTATAAGAAGAATAGGTAGTTCCACTTCATTGTTTTTTGCGGTCAGAATGAATACACTTTAGTTCCGCGTAATTCTAGATGGCACTACTGCAAGTGGACTCTTGGCTGTCAGTCATCTGTCAGTGTTTATGTCAGTTTTTGTTGTATTTCAAAATACATTTAAATTTGAGGTAAGTGCAAATCTTACTCATTATTTGTTATTTTAACAATAAAAGTGTAGACGTGCTATACCTTCAGACAATAAAAAGAAGTTTAAAAGAAATTAAAACTTTAATACACGAGTATGGAGATTTATTTCTAGGAATTTCAAACACAAGGTGTTCATTCAAGCTAAAAGCAAATTCAACGCCTATTTTTAAATAACGTGGACCAGTACCTTTTGCGGCTGGAATGTAGAATAGGTGTTTAAGAGAAAATGCGTTTTTTATTTTAGGAGATCGTTTATTATGCTTAAATATGACCTAAACAAGCAAAATTAGACCGCGGAAGAGTGTTTTTAACATGATTTTTTGAAGAAAATTAAATTTTTTTGGTTAACCTCAATGTGTCAAAATGGCTAAAAATAAAGCCCCACAAACTCGGTTTTGGTATTTACTACACTAACAAAGCTAACAAAACCGTAATAGAGCCCCACAACTCGGTTTTGGTATTTGCTACACTAACAAAGCTAACAAAACCGTACTAGAGCTCCACAAACTCGCATTTTTTTGTATCCATGCTTTTAACATGGCAAACACTATTGAAATTTATATTAATCTAAAACAAATGTAATATTGTATTTATGACAAATAATTTTGAAAACTAAGAAAAGCAAGTAATAAAAACCCTTATATCTGTGAAAAATATATTTATTTATTGATATCTCTATTACATAAATGTATAAAAACGTTAAATCACATGTTTAATCTGTTAATTTTTCAGCATAACCAGTGTTGACAGTTGTCAAAAATTTTACCCTAAAAACTAACAAAATCGGCCCTAATGCTTGCTTCCGCGGCAAAATTTTGCTTTATTCTAGGACAGAGAATAGGAATGAACCGATTGACACAAAAAAAACGAAATTCCTTTTAAACACCTATTCTACACTTTAGCCCCTTTTGCTATTAGAAATAAAGTAGAACAAGAACTACAAAATATGGAAAAAAGAAGGCATCATAGAGAAGGTACAAATACTAATTGGAATACATCAATAGGTAGTTCCTTTCATTGGAAAAAGGGGAAAATAGGGATTTGCACTGCTTACAAGGTAAGACTAAACAAATATTTATCAAATTAAACAGATAATAAACCACTTGCTATGATACTTAAATCCAGACAAGAGACTACCACCATCATCTGCAGCACGTAAAAACATGATAACGCAGATTTCCATTTAAACAAGAAACACAAACTATTGAAGGAAAGGAAAATGTTGTATCAGTAATTTATATGAACCAAATAGACGTACTACCAGTCAACACAGAAGAAATCAAGAAAGCAACAATAAAAGATCCTGAACTTAAGTATAAAATTTAAATTGACAGAAACGAATCATCCAGAGACCAACGGACAAAAAAAGCAGCAGCCAATGAACCAGGAGATATGAATATCAAATTAAGTCGAATTTTGAAGCAACTGAGAAAAGAGCCAAACTGTACAAACTCAAATAAGCAGAAATGTTGAAATTTGGAATGAGAACTTGTATAGATCTAATAAAACCGAATCCACAAGCAAGGCTGATGACAACATAAAGAATCAAATTCCAATTTTTCAACCAAGCGAAAGATTTATGGTTAAAAATTGTGTAGGCGAAAAGAAATGGATGTTTGGAAAGATTCTGAAGAAGAGAAATGGAATACTACATTCCATGGTTGATGTAGAAGGAAAAGTTATGCAGAAACATGTAAACCAGTTGAAGAAAACCGATATACTGTCCCTACTATTGACTATTCTAATAAATAAAATACATAATATCATATCAATTTTGTAAACTATGTGAACTGTCACTGTCATAATAATTAAAATTGTATGTAGGCGATGGTATTGACATTTGACATGCAGCGCCCCACGGTATAACCATAGAAACGGAGAACTAAAGTGTACCTAGCCTGACCGCGTTTACAGTACGCGAGACATAGCGAGTGGAACTACCTATTCTTCTTATACCGTGGTTTAAAGTCTAGATGGCGGAAGGTTGTGTGATGGCCACGTCAGATTTTTTATATAGAAATTTGAAAGTATGAAGTTACGGTACCCACTGAACTTGTTTATATTTTTGTTATTTAAATAGAACAAACTTTCAAATTCTGGAACAAACCAGCACTAACAGCACGTACATTTTTTTCATTGATCATGTGGGCCAACCCAACTTCACGGACATGTAAATGACTACATAAATGACAAATTATGAAGCATGTGTTATTTTTGCAAAACTGTATGTTTTAATTTATTGACGAACCTTATATCTAATAATTGTATTTCATCTATAGGAAATAAAAATATTATTATTATTGATAATAATAACTCAAACTATGACTTGCTACAAAAACATTCGAGTAACACATCGAGTAGGTACCTACCTTGGTAATCAAATTATTGATATAAGTTTTTGCGCTTTTTATCCTGGCGGCGCCAGGATTTTTAACACGGGCGGTAGAGAGGCCATCAAAAATTAAGAAGGGCCACAAGGAAATAATAAAAAGATGACATTTCACATTTTTATTTTACGTAAAAAGAACAAATCTATGATTTTAAAATAATTCTTCTATTTTCGTGATTATATCAGCAAATGTGTTAATTATTTGCGGTCTTCATTTAACAATTTTGCCTCCGATTTTTCTATGTCAATACCACATAAACTTGATAAGTTTGAATCAAGCAAAGAATTTCTTAAATATGACTTTACTCGCTTTAAACAAAAAAAAGTTCTCTCACAAGCAGCTGAGGATACAGGAATAGTTATTAGTTATAGCTGTTGTACAGAGTTTGCAAAGTTCTGTAAATGCAAGTTCGTATTCACTTAAAAATTAATGCAGATTAAAAATATCTGTCACTTTTATGTTGTTTTTAAACTCGTAATGATAAATTGATTTTTTATAATGTTTAACTCTGAAATTAATATATTAATTGTCACATGAGTAGGCAGTTGCGAAAGGTTTTATAAGTTAAGAATTTAAAAAATTACTGCTTTGAGGGTTAAAAACACTAATACCTATAATTATATCTTCATTATCTGAAAATCTTTTATTTAACTAACTAATAATTTTATCTAAAACTGGTAAGTAAATTCTGGTCCGGAAATCTGTTTCGGATACTACTGAAGATTTTTCAAGGGTATTTCCCTCGACTAAATATTTTTCAAGGTGTTTGGATAATTTTTTGGTTCTGTTTCCTGGTACATTATGTGCTGTAGATGGATTTTGTTTTAATCTTAGTGTGCCAGTAGTTCTAGAAACCAAAAATTACGCGAAATTTCGACGGCAGAAAAGCGAAACACGTTGACAAGCGAAGACTTGGGAAGAAAAGGTTCATGCCTACGTTAGTTCTTCTATCTTCTGTCATGCGCGCTGCTGTAGGGAATCCCGCGCAAAGAAAACTTTGCACTTTGTTTCAAAAGACTTTGATTTCCAACAGTTGATTGAATAAAATCAACTTATTTTATTTTGAAAAAAATATGTTTCAATTTACTAAACCTATGCAGCATTTTAAGCAGGCGGGCCAAGGCCAAGCAATTTTAGGGCGGGCCATGGCCCGCCCCTGGCGCCGCCACTTGCCTATAAATTTGTTTCAAAAACAAAAAAATTGGAGTCTGATGTTTGTATTTCTAATGTTTTAGTAGAAAGCTAAATTGTTTTTGAATTGAAAAATAAGGTTAAGCAGGGTGTTTCTAGTTAACAAAATACAAGATGATGAACTGAAATAAAAGAAATTAAAAAAAAATATCTACATGTTTTTGAAACAGAGGAACAAACAGTAGAATCATTAAATATATATTTTTTTATTTCTTGTAAGTGTACAATTGAAAAATGTTGTTGTTATTTATAATATTTCATCCTCTTATATTTTGTTAACTAGAGAGAATAGGACCTATAAAAGTTTGTTATACATATCCTGAAACAGCCTGTATAATCATTTTATTTTAAATTATATTCACTTGCCTTTTTTTGTCGTTAAAATATCTAGTAAGTCTTTTAAGTGTTATGTTTTGGCTTTGTTATTATTATTCCAGTAATTTCTCTAGTGAATATATATTTGAAAAGTACTGGTTTATTTTCTTAAATTTAATTTCCGCTAACTGTGTTTATTTTGAACATGCGCAAAAAAACAGTTTCTTCGCTCTAAGTTATTGGAATCATACGATAACTCATTCATAGTAGATCGAAGCGTGATAAAAGAAGCTAAGAACCAAATTTAAGATTGGCCAGTGTGTGTGTGTGTGTGTGTGATATAATAATATAATATATTTTTCTAAAAAGAAAAAATGTTTATATTTTTTCATTTGGCAAAGTTGCGAAATCCACAAAATAAGAACAAATGTTTTACTGTGCATTGGAAACAATCAACAGCGTTTTGTCCATACATATTTTGTTTCTTACTCCTCCATGTTCAGATATGTGTAACTCAGGTAAGTTTTATGCTTTGCTTTCCAAATTATTATAATTCTTATTTTTTTAAATAAAATATAGGAAAATGTATTCGTGAAAACACGATCTGAAACTTCCTTCTGTTAGTGAAAAGATTGACTGTGCAGATGATTTAAACATAATTAGGTTGCATTATAAAAGTAAATATGATATTGTAACATTTTACCTACGTAAACAATAATTAGACGAGATACTTCATAAAATATAACACAGTAAATTTGAATTTGAGTCCTTATAGAAATTATAAATTAAATTCTTTGAAGTAGGTATTTTTGTAATTCCCAGTACACACGAAGAAACTTTTCTGTAGAAGAGTTTTTGAAACTTTTTTTTTGAAATGTTTAAGATCACATGTCACATTTAACGATTTGACAAATAAAAAGTTAGTTGCACTTCACAAAGTTTTCTGAACACGCCTCAATTTTATAGGCGCCGTTTTAACTTTAGTGAAAACTTCTTTAAACATTTTTTTTGAAGAAATTAGGTGAAAAGTTTCTCCGTGTACACTGGATATTAGAGTGCAATTTCTAAAACATAACAATAATTAGAAAGTCGATATACATCATATTAATGCTGTCTGCGTGTTTTTATAATTTAAAATATACCTATTTAATATTAATGGTATAACTATGTATTATAAATTATGGAGTAATTTTTCAAAAGTTATTAAGTGTATTGTTGAATTTGCAAAAAAAATGCAAAGATAGAGCAAAACATTTTATCTTCTTGTAGTCCAGAAGCGAATTAGAATTGAAACGGAATTAAAATGAAATTTTTATTTTATAAGATGGTTGTAATAAATTGTTTCCCCTCATCAACATACTAAAAGTCGCCACCAATGAGCCTTGTGTTAACCCATTAACTGCCAATTTTTTTATAATTTTTTTATATTTGGATAGATAGTCTTAGATATGTACTAAAATTTTAAAAAAAAGTTGTACAAATGTTATTAAAAATTAGGGGAAGGTGGGGCAGAATGGGGTAGGAATTTATTAGAAATTTTAAAAAATAATTTTCTTTTATTTAGACATTGTAGAACATTTTTATAGTAAAACCATTATAAGAAATCAATAAATTGTACTTGAAAAACGCAATGGAAAAATATCAGTTTTTCCCACATGGTGGGGCAGAACAGGAAAAATTAATTAATAATTAATTATCAAATCAATTTAAACCCGCGCACGTCATATGTGCCCATTTGTGACACAAGTTGATCACAATAAAGGCCATGATCACAATAAAGGCCATGACAGTTTCTACAGCACGTTGTACGTTGTCTGACGACCAGCTTTGCCGCTCAGTTTTTTTTTTGTAGTTACGCACCATCTGAATATAATATATAAAACAAAATAATTCACATACCTACATAACCTTATGATAAAACAACCTCCATTCCGCTAGCGGTACCAACTCAAAAAAAAATTAAAAACCTATGGATAATTATAGGCTAATTAAATGCCTCATCCCCCAATTTTAGGCTCTTGGTACAACCATGTTTTTAGGTTAGTCTGCGGCGCACTTTAAAAAATAACTCGAGGACTGCGCGCTCCGCGCTCCAACTTGCGCTGCGCGCGCCTTTGGGACTACAGTGAGCCGTTAGTCGAGGACAAGGTCCAACTGGGATAGTGAGACGTCAATTGTGGAGCCTATAAATAGCTTTTAATTATCAACTAAGTTCCAGTAAGTTTATGTTGTTACTACCGTAAGTTCCGCTGGAATTCCTTCCGCTAGCGGAACTTTTTATTACAAAAAAAAATTAAAGAGCCTAAAATTGGGGAATGAGGCATTTAATTAGCCTATAATTAGCCTATTATTTTCCATATTTTTATTAATTTTTTTTGTGAGTTGGTACCGCTAGCGGAAGGGAGGTGATAAAACATGTGAGGTAGAACATCCTATTCCGCCCCCACCATTCTGCCCCACTACATAACATTGCAAAAATATTTTTTTTAAAGAATTGTAGTCAGTAATTTCACCGTAATATACGGCAAAATTGTAAAAAGACTAAATAACAAATGTACTAGATAACCATTATTATGATAAAAGTTAATAATGACGCTTACCTGCATTTAACATCCATATATTAATTACAAATCTAAGAAAAATGTCGCACACACGTAGAAACCGGCAGAAGGTGAAGACCAACACTAACAAATAGTACTTCTAACCAAACTTGACCTCTGACTAAACGTCAAAATATTATTTAATGGACCCCTACACTCATGCGCACGCGCTAACAGCGTTTTCCCATTCCACCCCGCTGCCCCACCTTCCCCTACATTATATTTTTGGTATAGTCATTTGAGGTTCATGGTAGTGACCGGTATGTGTAACCAATATGCAAGCAATTAGGGTTCAGAATTCGAATTTTAAGTAGGTATATTTAATTTAATATAAGTATAACGTTTTTTTTTTTTCATTATATTATATTATTTTATTGACTGTAGAGAAAGATATACATATGCAAAATACGTCCTATTTTTACAATTGAAGCAAAACTTATTTTATGGGTACATACCTACATATGCCTTTTATTTTCGTTTATATAAAAGATATTTAGCCAGGGACTAACGTAATATTTAATTCATTTTATTTACAATGTTCATATTTTACACTTACACACTATAAACAAGTACATAATATAAAATCAATAGGTACAATTCGTTTTTAATATGCCAACGGAAAAATACTCTTAATGAAGGCCCACGTTGCATTTACTACATTGAATTCTAACATGAGTTTTGCATAAAGCATTGTTTAAGAAGAGTTCTTAAAATGCCGCCAATATTCTTAAATGTATCCTGGCTTGTGCTGAAAAGTGTATTAAATATTTCTTATTTTGTTATTATTTGTATTCGATTTGTGAACTGCAGGACAGTCGAAACGTTAAGCTTAATAAATCATGAATTGCTATAATATCTCTGATTGATTCACCGATTAGTAGTTTCCTAATACTCTTGTTCCAGTCGATTACTTTCTATTACACTTGGACTTAATATAGGAAAATTCTGATTAAAGATTTAAAACCTAGTGTAAAATGCCTATAATCTAGGCTCATTTTTTTCTTTGATCAATAGTTTAATAGTTATGAACAGAGATAGTGGAGCGCTTTTAAATAATTAAATGACATTACTTTGTTTCATAATACTTATACTCTATAAGAGAGGTATTGTAATGGATAAAAATTTTCGTGTGAGTTTTTCCTGAATAAGCACGTTTTAGGGTATATCGAATAAGAATTTAACATTTAACATACATGTGTATGTATATGTCTGAGTGTGCGTTCGTACGTGACGTCGTGTGTTACAATGTTTTCGGAATCGATAACTCAATAGTATTTTTTCTACGAAAGTGCGAATTCACATGTTTTCAGATATTAAAATTATTGATGGTGAAAGTAGGCTTTTCAAACATTGAGTGGTGAATATAATTTCAACACTAATTTTGTGCATTGAGTGCGAATTTTTCAAAAAGTACCTACCTTTTTCATACCTAAAACACTTTATTTGTTCTAATCTCTGTAAGAAAAATTCAAATGGACGATTTTCACTTAATTTGAGACAAATCATTTTGCTGTACTACAGAAATTGTGCAGTTACTGGAAGATCAAATCTTTCAGGATATTTTTGACTTCAGAGACAAAAGTTTAGATTCACAATTGCCGTAAAATGTCCACAGGGGTACAAATAAACTCACTTTCACTATCACTACAACATTCTGCATGAAATGCCATTATTTTTATCATAAATCACACCATAAATGCGAAATTACAAAATTGATCTGTCAGTTTGTAGATATTGTTATTGTTTTCAACTCTGACAGCAAGCCTACCTGATTTGTTTTTCTTAAATTTGTAAATACTTTATTTCCAATTTTTTAAAATTATTTTGAATATTTCTCACTTTCGTAGAAAAAATAGTATATAACACACTTGTGGAAAGGGTCATTGAAAAACTCGTATGATAGGAGAACTCACTAACGCTCGTGCTCCACCTCCAACTGTCATAATAGTTTTTCAATGAAGCCCCTTTCCTCACTTGTATTACAATATGAATATACTATAGGGATTTGCAGCCCAGTGATACACCGCCTAGCGGATTTATAGTGAACTATCCTAAGAGACATTCATTCAAGCGGTTTATGATTCAAGCATTCAAGATTCAAGCATTCATTGATTCATTCATTCATAATAATGGCAAATAGTTATTGTTGTGTGCCTCAGTGTAATTCGTGGAAAAAGAACACCCCAAATTTAAGTTTCCATAAATTTCCAACAGGAAATGAAACTGTGAGAGTTAAAAATAGTTTTGGAATTTACGAAAAAATTAATAGAAAGATAGCCTGGATAAAAAATTTAAAAATGGGAAAAAAGGTAAGTGCGTACATGATAGTATGTTCGCTACATTTTGTTGAAGAGGACTTTTTCAAAGGTAAGTCAAGTAGGTAGTAAATATATGCTTTTTGTAAAAATCTATATAATATTAATTTAGGAACACCTACGAACAAGAGGAAAAAGTTGAAACTGTCTGCAATTCCTTCGGTTAATTTACCGATAATTGAGCATGGAAGTTCAAACAGTACATTAGCACCGTCTACTTCCAAAACAAATAGGACCGAGCGGCTGGCCAGAAGAAATAATATCTTACAACAGAATGTTGTAAATAATATTCCAATTACAGAGCACTGTTGTGAACACGTTCAAGCTGCTGAAGCTTTACTATCTTTATTAAATAGTGATCCGAAATATAATGGACCAAAAACAGTCCGTGATGTAGGAGTGCAAGTAAACACTCCTGAAAAATTTACTTTATGCCACTTTATAACCAGCGATACTGCAATGACTAGTTTCACGGGTTTATACAGCTTTAAGCTATTTGATGCAATTTTTAATGCTGTAAATTTAGTTTATAAGGATACAAGATTGCATAAATTATCTATAAAAGAAATAGTCCGGTCGCCAAATGAGAAAATCGGCTTGGACCTGGAAGTTGGGTACAACAAATATTTTATTATTGATTCTAGTACTATTTGATATACTGAATCATAATATGACGGATGCCAGAGCGGCACCCCTGGGCAACTCCGGGAAATTCGAAAAGAAAATGGATTTTTTTGGTTATTTGCCAATAACTACTAAACGGGTAGTTCTACATTTAAGATTGTCCAGTGCATTTTTGTAGAGAATAAAATTTCCAAAAAAATGACACTTTGAACTGCTCTCCTCGATTAACCGTTTGTTAGATACACGCGTTCAAAATTTTCTTCGAGAGAAACATGAATTTCTTTTACTTTTTTCATAATTTTTGTGTTTAATGACCTGTAACTTCTAAACAAATTAAAATTTTGATATCCGGTTTTTTTATTACATTCTGCAAACATTTCTCTATAAGATAGACTATATAAAATTTTTCTTGAAGGCCTTAGTTAAACCAAAATTTTAAGATTTTCTTCGACAGAAACTTGAATTTTTTTTACTTCTTTCATAAGTTTTGTGTTTAATGACCAGTAACTTCTAAACAAATTAAAATTTTGATATCCGGTTTCTTTTATTAAATTCTGCAAACAATTCTCTATAATATAGATTATATGAAATTTTTCTTGAAGGCCTTAGTTAAGCCAAAATTTTAAGATTTTCTTCGAGAGAAACTTGAAATTTTTTTACTCTTTTCATAATTTTTGTGTTTAATGACCTGTAACTTCTAAACAAATTAAAATTTTGATATCCGGTTTCTTTTATTAAATTCTGCAAACAATTCTCTATAAGATAGATTGTATGAAATTTTTCTTGAAGCCCTTAGTTAAGCCAAAATTTTAAGATTTTCTTCGAGAGAAACTTGAATTTTTTTTACTTTTTTCATAAGTTTTGTGTTTAATGACCTGTAACTTCTAAACAAATTAAAATTTTGATATTCGGTTTCTTTTATTAAATTCTGCAAATAATTCTCTATAAGATGGATTGTATGATTTTTTTCTTGAAGGCCTTAGTTAAGTCAAAATTTTAAGATTTTCTTCGAGAGAAATTTGATTTTTTTTTCTCTTTTCATAATTTTTGTGTTTAATGACCTGTAACTTCTTAACAAATTAAAATTTTGATATCCGGTTTCTTTTATTAAATTCTGCAAGCAATTCTCTATAAGATAGATCATTTTAATTTTTTTGAAGGGCTTAGTTAAGCCAAAATTTTCAGATTTTCTTCCAGAGAAAATTGAAATTTCAAGTTTCTCTCGAAGAAAATCTTAAAAGTTTGGCTTAACTAAGGGCTTCAAGATAAATTTCATACAATCTATATTATAGAGAATTGTTTGCAGAATTTAATAAAAGAAACCGGATATCAAAATTTTAATTTGTTCAGAAGTTACAGGTCATTAAACACAAAAATTATGAAAGAAGTAAAAAAATTCAAGTTTCTGTCGAAGAAAATCTTAAAATTTTGGTTTAACTAAGGCCTTCAAGAAAAATTTCATATAGTCTATCTTATAGAGAATTGTTTACAGAATTTAATAAAAGAAACCGGATATCAAAATTTTAATTTGTTTAGAAGTTACAGGTCATTAAACACAAAAATTATGAAAAAAGTAAAAGAAATTCAAGTTTCTCTCGAAGAAAATTTTGAACGCGTGTATCTCAGAAACGGTTTATCGTAGAGAGCAGTTCAAAGTGTCATTTTTTTGGAAATTTTATTCTCTACAAAAATGCACTGGACAATCTTAAATGTAGAACTACCCGTTTAGTAGTTATTGGCAAATAACCAAAAAAATCCATTTTCTTTTCGAATTTCCCGGAGTTGCCCAGGGGTGCCGCTCTGGCACCCGTCATATTATGATTCAGTATAGTACTAGAATCAATCATAAAATATTTGTTGTACCCAACTTCCAGGTTACATGGCTCGGCGACCGGACTAAAAGAATAATTTTAACTTTTGTAAAATTAAAATGGAATTTGAGTTATTCAATATTAGCGCTATTTTTTGGTATAACTGTAAATTTATGCAAAACATATTTTATAGATATGTTGAAAATTCTAGGACAAGTTCTAAAGAGTGTGATTGTGTTTCCCTCCAAACCAGAAATAAATCAAAATATTCCTCTTTGTTTTGAAAATTTTAAAGACACACAAATTGTTCTTGATTGCACTGAAATATATATTCAAAATCCGAAATGCTTATGTTGTCGTAAGATTCTATTCTCACTATAAATCTTGACAAACTGTGAAATTCATGACAGGTGTTTCACCTGCTGGCCTAATCACATATATCAGTAAACCCTATGGAGGACGGGCTTCAGATAAAGTCATTTTTGAAAATAGTGGTTTAATTAGTTGTTTAACAGAAAATAGTGCAATTATGGTAGATAAAGGTTTTATGATTGCAGACCTTTGTCAAATGTATAATATAAAACTATACCGGCCACCTTTCTTAACACAGAAAAAACAACTTGACAAAGATGAGGCATTATTTAATGTAAAAATAGCAGGCGCGCGGGTACATATTGAGCGCAGTAACCAAAGAATTAAAATATTTAAGATTTTAGGAGGAAAATTACAGTGGTCGTTAGTGCCACATATAGAGGACATTTTTATTATTGCTTGTGCAATAACTAATCTGTCCGCTCCTATTTTAGCTATGGATAAATTTTACCTAGGATGATTATCATGAGCAGTAAGTTATTTTTTAAATTAATATTATAAATATGAACTATTTTTTTCTGTATGTAGATGTAGATACTTTAGCTGCAATAAATATATATTTTTTAATAATAATTTGAGTTTTTTAATAAAATGCAAGTAAATTGTACTGTTGCAAATAAATTTATTTACTTTTAGTTTTACATATTTCATGTAACATATATAGAAAATAATTTTCTTTTGCTTTTGAAACTAATATTTCTGCTTTATTATATTCAAATGGCACTTCAATAATTGCCATGCTTTTGTCAAAGCAAGGAACAAAATATGACAAAATAACACATATCTAAGTTCAGTAATGCCATACCCAGCTGCACCTGACCAAAATATTTGTGTCGGTTTTTGAGTTTGTAGTATCCATCTGTGTATTCTAAATAATCCATTTTATTTATTATGGTCCCCAAAGTTTCAGTTGCACCTATGTGTAAATTGATAAATGCTTTAAAAATAAACATTATAATAATTAATCAATACTGATTACCTAAAAATGGGCACTTGATTTCTAAAAGTGCCTTTGGCTTATTATTTTCATCAAATATTATTCCATCCGGTGAAAATCCTAACCATGGATTGTACTCTGATACTATCAAACCAAATTGCTTTACATTGAAACCGGTATTTGTAATAAAAATTTCTCTGGCTATAGATTCTTGCTGCAGCCCATGCTGTGTTGCTTTGCTAGAAAAATGTTTAGGCCAGAAATAATTTTTTGCTTTTCGATTCCATTCTTTTCCTTTATAAGTGAATATTTCGTATATTCGAGAACCCGTCACTCGATATTTTCTTTGAGCATGCCATTCGATTTTGGAAATTTTTGTTTTATTTAAAATGTTGTCGGTGTCATCTTTTAAGTGATTGTCCACAAATTCCTTACAACAGTCACCAATAATACCTATGTTCATATTACATATGGTCATCATCAATGGTGATTGACATGCATGATCAAGAATGATTTGATTGTCTACGTTAAACTTGTCATGTAAAGTTATTTCTGATATAACAGGTACTTGTCTTCCGACCCTGAAATACATACTTTTAATATAATCAAATTTAGTATAGGTATTTGAAATGCACCTGTGCAGAGCTAAGGCAGATTTTGGTAGTAAATTAATAAAACTTGATTCGATTTTTTTTGCAGTATCATCATCAATAATTAAATTTTTGTTTTCTATCTCGATGCACGGCATTTGGTCTACTGGTACAGCTGTGTACTTTGTTTTGGCATTTTCTTTTTGAGCGGACCATGCACATTTTATATCTGTTTGAGATATTTTCTCAAGTTTATCCAATGACGTTCTGAAACAAAAAACAAGCAAGCAACAGAAAATACTAAATAAGTACAATGTACAATATCAAAAAGTTCAATGAACATCATGCCATGATTTCGCCTTTTTAATTAGAATTTGTGTACACCTTGTGCAAAATATTAAGACAGCTGATATATGTTTACAGCGGCCACTGTTCCCAGCTTTACAGGAACAAACCATATGATGTACATATCCCTTATCACCATTTATTTTAAATTCTCCTTTTATTATATGAGGAGAGGATTGTAGAGCACTTGTTTGGAGGCATAAACTATATATTTTCAAACAGTCTGTATCTTGAGCTGTCACTCCGCATAAAATAATGTGCCCTGCATTTAATACTTGCTCTCCCTCATACACCGTCCTGGAATTTTCGGTTCCATTTACATATTTAAAATATTCCATTAATGGAAAATATATTGGCTGCGACTCCATTTCTAATAATAACATAAAAATGCAGTTTAAAATAAGATTTAAAAAAAAATAACATGTCTGTTTATAGCAGTGTTTATAGCTTGCACTTACCTAATAACAAAAATTACAATACAATATTATAATAATTATTATTACAATAACAATATGCCAACAAATTAGCAACACACTAGCAATTCTCACAATTCACACCACAGTAATTTCTAGGTAATGTCTCTTAGCCTAGTTCCATAGAATGCCACCGTGGCGCTGCTATCTTAAAAATAAATCCCTATTGTAATACAAGTGTGGAAAGGAAATATAATATTAACAATTTTAAGAAAAACAAATCAGGAAGGCTTGCTGCTGCTTGCTGCCATAGTTGAAATCAATAACAATAACAATTTCTAATTAAATAATTATATAGGTACTTTTACAGTGACAGGTAAATAAATGGCAATATTAATGTCATCAACAAAAACGTTACACATATCGGTAAAATAATTTATTCTAGTAGAAGAATTAAAAAGTCGGCATGTGGGCCTGTTAATCTGTATGGATGTTGGATAGGTAACTTATAAACGCGGTGGAATTTTTAAGTGAAATTTTATTTTTAAGATCTGGAGCCAAAAATTCTAGTAGAAGAATAAAAATAACATTTAAACGATCGTCAATTGTTTATTTTAATAAATTATTCAAATAGATAAGTTTAATAGAAATGTTGAAAAATATTTAAAAAATATTCAAATTTTGTCAAGTTTACCTATCTATTATCAAATTAAAGCTCTCTGGGACAGAATTTTAGTCGAAGAATCAAAAACAACATTTATGCAGGGTGATTCATCGTAACTTACTTATTTCAAAACGCAATAATGCCCATTTTATGAATCAGAAACTTTTTAAATAATAATGTAGGTAGGTACCTACATATCTAAAGTTTTGTTTCACCAAGTTTTCAAACTCATATCAGGTAAGTTACACCTCCCATTGTCTAAACACTGAATAAGTCTATTTCTGGCGTTTGTCATAACCCTTTCCAGCATGGCAACGGGTATGTTGGCAATTGCGGCCCGGATGTTGGCCTTCAGGTCTTCTAGGGTCCTTGGACGGTTGACGTAAACGCGGGATTTCAAATCACTCAATATTTTAGTATAATTATTGTAGTACAAATACGGATATTAATTTCAAATATATGTAAATTAATTATTAAAATCTTAGTTTTAAATATATAATTCCTAATATACATTTTTCTTAGTGTAACAATACTGTAGATGTGTGACATTTTTGTTTACCCTGTGCGAGCGAGAAAGATCACTACGTTACCGTAGTTTATCGTCATAGAATGCATGCTCTGAGCTGGCCCGTATTTTCTGATTTTCTCTGTTAAAGGTAAACAGAAAGGTCATACTCATCTGCCCTAATGTCCACTCGTATCATATATATTATACTTCGTGGTTTATGTAAAATATAGTACATATTATTATGATACAAGTGTATACGTAAGCTTTTAAAGAACGAACGATAGGTTTTAACGTCGCTAGTGCTTTAAAAGAACTTACGAGTATAGTCCAGTGCATTTAGGCTAAAATTAGTCGAAACCCGGACATTCAAGAAACAAGATGGGACCTTAAGGATATCGCTAGAAATACTCTACTGAACATTTCCAAGAAAAAAAGTGAACGAAACGAGTAAATGAGTTGAAATGTTCGCATTTAATAGGGCTTTCTATTGCATACTTGTGTTTTACATTATGGCAATGCATAGAGATAATATTTAATTAGAAAGTTAATAATATGTTACACAGTTTAGAGGTATGTTGAATATTTTCGTGATTTACGCCAAAAGGAGGGGTTTAAAAAAATGGCCGGTATAAAATTTGTAGTGCATTTCAAGGGCTATCGATACCATAGGTTACATTTGTAATTAAAATCTCGTAAAAAGCTTTGATAAGTGGCGCGCCGCCGAGCGGGAAACCTGTGAACGTTTATTAATACGTCTATTTATATCTTATATTTACTTAGTTTTTTTATTAACAACATGTTTTTTTACTTCCTTGTACGGAGTAAGGAAGTATTGTAATCGCGAAAAATTTCGGTTCTCAGATTTTGACGGAAATATCCGTTTTGACCTTTTCTGAATCCATTATGACTAGTTTCGTCGTGACGTCTGTACGTACGTGCGTACGTGCGTACGTGCGTACGTGCGTACGTGCGTACGTGCGTACGTACGTGCGTACGGACGTATGTGTGTCGCATAACTCAAATACGGTTAGACGTAGAAAGCTGAAATTTTGTATTTAGGAATGTTATAGCATCTAGTTGTGCACCTCCTATTTTTGGTTTCAATCTTCAAACCGGAAGTAGTAAATTTAAAAAAAAATTTGATAAATAATTAATTTTAGGCAATTTTTTTTATTTTAAATGAAAGATTATGTGATTATTATCTACAATCGGTATTTTATAAATTTTTCTGTATCTTCTATCATTTAATAATAATTAAAGTATATACTTATAATTTAATATTTCAGTATCTTGTAGTCCATGATCGATTAACATTTGTTACTACGTAAAATTTAAATGATTATGACATGACAGTGACAGTAGCAGTGACAATAGTAAAATATCGTTTATATCTTCTTCTGCAGTTTAAATAAAATGACTAAAATATATTTGTGAGTATACTAGTATAATAAGTTAAAAGAATTTTTTATATTATTCTACATTTTAGTTATTAAGAAAAGTATGAACAAACAAGGCGTACAAGGAAGTCATGTGGTGTCCACGTCAGATTTTTTACAATAAGTTACATTTTCTCTGAGAAATAAGTACAGTAAATTTCATTAAAACTAATAGTCCAGTAACCTTGTACATCATAATAATAATAAGGGAGTGTCTAACGCCATACAGCGTGAACGATTTCTGTTGGACTCAAGAAGGGTTTTGTTAGCATAGATTAGTTTATGTCAAGAAAACGGAGTTCTGTTGGACTGAAGAAGGGTTTTGTTAGCATAGATTAGTTTATGTAAAAAAAACGGAGTTCTGTTGGACTCAAGAAGGGTTTACGCTAAGTTCACGCTAGGTTCACGCTCGTTCACGCTAGGTTCACGCTGTGTGGCGTTAGCCCATGCCTAATAATAAACATAATTTCTGAACGAATAATGATAGTGACTTGCGGTTTGCAGCACTGAATTCCTCGGACTTTTTTCTATAAGATACATTGTGTCAAAACTTTCAATGGCCTTGATTGAGTTGAAATTGAAAGTTTTTCCCCGAGAGAATATAGTAAAAAAAAATGTTTATTGTAAAGTTGAAAATCGTATCCAGTAAAGTAGATCAATTGGATGAGTATTCGGAATTTCTTGGAAATGGAATACATTTTCAAACATAAAAATAGTGTCAACCATAGAACAGATACCTACTGATAATTTATGTATATGTTATCAAAATGTTTTAGAGTTAAATAATACTGAATAGTTTTCAAAATTGTTTGTTTCGCGCCAATTCTTATGTCTACGTAATTTAGTTATATTCCAACGTTTAGTGACTTTTGTTGTTTGTAATAATTTGTAACTAAAGTTTGTTATTATTGACAGTTGTCTTTTAACCTTGTAACAAGGATGACCTTCGGCGTATTAAATGTAAAAACTTGTAATCTCATTTGGTAAGGATTGTTACACTTATTAATTTGTATAAACATTGTGATATTTATATTGGTCTGGTTCTTCAATTTTTAGCACTGATGAAGGATGAATATAATCCGAAACGTATGCATTAAAGAGATTGAATTTATTTAATCCTTTCTTATCCAACTTCCGAATACTCGTCCAATTGATTGTTTATTGTGTTTAATCAACTATAATTTCCGAACGAATAATGATAGTGGCTTCCGGTTTGCAGCATTGAATTCGTCGGACCTTTTTCTATAAGATACATTGTGTCAAAAACTTTCAGTGGCCTTGGTTGAGCTGAAATCAAAAGTTTTTCCACAAGAGAATATAGTAAAATTTTGGTTTATTGTGTTTAATCAATTATAATTTCTGAACGAATAATGATAGTGACTTCCGGTTTGCAGTATTGCATTCCTCGGACTTTTTTCTATAAGATACATTGCGTCAAAAACTTTAAGTGGCCTTGGTTGACCTGAAATTAAAAGTTTTTCCACAAGAGAATATAGTAAAATTTTGGTTTATTCTTTTGTTTATTGTGTCAACTATAATTTCTGAACGAATAATTATAGTGACTTCCGGTTTGCAGCATTGAAATCCTCGTACTTTTTTCTATAAGATACATTCTGTCAAAAACTTTCAATGATCTAGCTTGAGCTGAAATTTAAAGTTTTCCCCCGAGAAAATATAGTAAAATTTTTGTAGAAGAGAAACTGTTGGAGTTTCAAATTTGTAGATTTTGCCAAACTTTGAAAAGCCGTATATCGGAAACTATTAGGGCTACCGAGCCCATTCTGGTCTCATATTGTAGAAAATTTATAGTTTAAAAATGCATATAATGGTCTTTCTCGAAATCGTGCTCCTTCATAGTCAAAATGGTAAGAAACCGAAAAAAGTGCAAAACCGGTGGCCATTTTGATCAAAATGACGGCAAACCCGACGCGGGATTTTTGGGGATTTTCTTGGGGATGTTCAGTAGAGTATTTCTAACGATATCCTTAAGGTCCCATCTTGTTTTTTTGAATGTCCGGGTCAAAACCTAAATGCATTGAACTATTATTATTACACCTGCATCCTCATTTGAAAAATAGAAATGGAAATTTTATAAAGTAGCTGTGTGATGTGTCAAAATATAGTCTCCTAGGACAAGAGATTGGTTACAATCACGGTAAAGTCCTATATCCACCGACTGTTTTAATACTTAAACACTTTTTAATGCATAAGTACTAAGAGCAACGTATAAGAACAAAACTTTGCAAACTCCAAACATAAGGCGTAATGCACAAGCATAAGGATTGACATTTGTTATATTTATTATTTGTTTCGAGTTGTCAATTTTCTGTTTCTAAATATGGAACTGAATACCTTACTTACCAGCCCGCTCGCCCGATTTGGCTCCTTGTGATATTTTTGTGGGGTTTTTGAAACCCCGCGTTTACGTCAACTGTCCAAGGACCCTAGAAGACCTGACGGTCAACATCCGGGCCGCAATTGCCAACATACCCGCTGCCATGCTGGAAAGGGTTATGACAAACGGCAGAAATCGGCTTATTCAGTGTATAAACAATGGGAGGCGTCACCTACTTGATATGATTTTGAAAATTGGGTGAAACAAAACTTTAGATATGTACCTACATTATAAAATAAAAATAAGTTTCTGATTAATAAAATGGGCATTATTGCGTTTTGATATCTAAGTAAGTTACGATGAATTACCCTGTACAATGGCGCAATTGTTTTTCACATGTTATTCAAATTACTTATCCCGAAGTTGGTATCAACTTATATCTGTCGGGGGATAAGAAAGCTTTATTTAAATTTTGATGAATAAAGTATAACAGTAAAGCCTTTACAAAAGTAAAAACTTAAAGTCGGGGAAGTACTGTGGTGGCTACAGCAGATTTTTACCTCTCGCCTAGAGAGGTATAGGGATCGTGAAAAAATTCGATGTCGAGATTTTTGTGTGTGTGTGTGTGTGTGTGTTTTTTTTTTTTAATTTAATACATTTATTTTAGTATGCTCCATTTTACAATACTACATACTAATATTTTTCCCATCATAACATTTTTACATCTGCAATTTCGTATTTACATTTCATATTATTATATTTATTTATTTACAATACTTAAACTATATATTTTTTTTTTATAAAATTTTAAACTATTTAATTAACAATGGCTCTAAATATTTTACATTTAAAATTTAAATTTAAACATTAAATAAAATAGTGTGATATCAATAAATATTTTTTACAAATTATTTTCCCTACATATCATTATTTTACATGTACATTCATATTCCTTTTTTATATTTCTTTTTTATATTTGCTTCATGCTTTATACATCTTATAATTATATTCGAGTTCTGAACAATATGTTAATAAATTTTATTTTATTTTTTTTATATATAACAACAGATACACATATTTGTACATATAACAGTATTTAATCTAATTTTTCAAAATCTATGGAATTGATAAAGTCTATAAATATTGATGTATGTCTTTTAACTAAATCTGGTTTTGATTCTGGCCAGGTCCTTCCACTGTAATTAATTTGAGTTTTAAGTTTCTGACGCTCATTGTTTAATATCGCACAATTATAAATTATGTGATCAATTGTTTGATCTTCGCATCCACATACACACTCCGCGCTTTCACTTATTTTATATTTAAATAGGTAACTTTTAATATGTCCGTGACCACTTAACATTACTGTCACTTTAGGTGAGTATGGAAGTTTGATATCTATCCGCGAATCAACACTCGGAAAAAACGATTTTGTTATGTTACCTTTACTAGTATTTGCCCACTCACTTTGCCACAGTTCTTCACTGCTTTTCCGTTCTTGGCGTGTAACAACTAATTTTCTTAATTTAAGTTCTTCCTCGGTAGTGTCTTCTTTGTCTTCTGAAGTAGGTTTCAGTTTTTCGTACAGTCGTACAATTTCTTGCAGTTTAATTATAATTGGTGTGTTTCCAGTCAGGATGCAAGAAGCCTCATACGATATTGTTTTATAGCCTTTTAATATTTTTATGTTTATTAGTCTTTGCACTCTTTTTAATTTGCGTTGGTTGTACTTCTTTTGCAGGGCGCCCATCCATGCTGGCGCACCATATGACAAGATCGGTATTATTGCCCCTTTATAAATAGTATGGAGTGCTTGTTGTCTCAAACCCCATTTGATTTTCGCTGACTTGGCTAAAATATTGATTAATTTTATACATTTGTTCGTAGTGTATTCCACATGTTCGTTAAAGTTGAGCTGGTTGTCTATTTGTATTCCGAGATATTTAATAATTGTTACTTGTTTTAAAATTTCATAATTCAGAAATATATTTATCTTGCTTTTGAGTAACGATCTTCTTTTTGTCATAAGCATGACCTGCGATTTGGTTTCATTAAAACTTGTTTTATTATTTATGGCCCAATTCATTATCTTTACTAAATTTATATTTGTTTCGTTTTCAGCCTCCAAAACTGTGTTTCCTCTCACCATCAGAATAAGATCATCTGCAAAAGCTATCACTTTAGCGTTCTTTGAGTAGTTAAGCTCCAGTAGTGAGTTATACTGGATGTTCCAGAAACCTGGACCGCTGCAAGAACCCTGTGGGCAACCTCTGCTTACTAATTTAATTACTTTTACGCCATTTGATTCAAGTTCGGCTGTTCTATCACTAAAGTAGCTTTTTGATAGGTTTAATAAATTTCTAGGACATTTGAATTCCTGCATCGCTTTGATAATCGCTGGCCACCAAGCAGCATTGAATGCACCCTTTACGTCGAGACTTACAAGAACCACAACTTTCTTTTCTGCAAAACTTTCTTCTACATATTTCTTAAGCTCTATTATTGCTTCTGTTGTTCCCTTTTTTTCTGTAAAACCGAACTGATTTTTGTTTAGCAATTTGTTGGTTTGTAGATAGTTCATTATTCTGTTTATCATTAGTTTTTCGAGTAATTTTCCTCCCACATTAATTAGACTTATGGGACGGAATTTCCCTGCCTCGTTTGAGTTTTCTTTACCTGGTTTTATTATTGGAATTATTGTTGCCACTTTCCATTGTTTTGGGAAGTAAGCTCTCGACAAACATTGGTTGTATACTTCAGTAAAAAACATAGGCAGCAACCCGAACATTCTTAGTAATATAGTGCTTGTGATACCATCCTTTCCCGGTGCTTTTTTCGGATTCATATTTTTAAGTACCTCCTCGATTTCTTTTTGAGTGAAATCTGAATGATCTTCTGTATTTACCAGAAGTGTAGTGTCTTCTCTTACTCTTCTATGCTGTTCTTTATCATCTGTTTCACAATCTCCAGGAGAAAATTCTTCCATCATTGCTTCCAGAGTACTTTTAGTGTCAGTTGTGAACTCACCGTTTTCTTGTTGTATTGTAGTAAGCATCATTGGTTGTTTTGTTTTGTTGGCTGCCATCTTGTATACACTGTTCCACGGATTGGTTTTGCTTGAAATATTACAGTATTCCTTCCATGACTTCGTTTTTTCTTGATTAATTTTTTGCGCGTATTTATGTTTTTCTGCCAAATATTCCTCTTTTCTTTCTTCTCTTAGGTTCTCATCATCTTTTGTTCTCTGGTACCTTCTGCGGCATGTGTTGACCCTTTTTCTCATGTCTGACAGTTCGTTTGACCACCATGGAACTGTTTTTCCTTTATTCACGTGTCGTGTTTGTTTCGAAGTCTTGAATGATTTTGAGCAAGCTGTCTGTAGTGCAGCATTGTATCTTTCTATGAAATGTTCGAATTCTGTAACGTCTTTTATATAATTTGTTAATGCATTATCCAAATGTAGGTCTTTGGTTACATCCTCTTGAGATTCTTGGTTTATCATGAAACTGAATTCAGTTAGTAAATTTCTATCAAATTTATCCCAATCATCATCCTTTATTATGTATTTTGTTCTGTTATGCTGCGCACCTTTCTCATTTAGTTTTGTCGAATTTATCTCATATGACAAAATCCTGTGATCTGAGCAGCTTTCTTCGTCCTCGATTTTCCAGTTTTTTAGTTCATTAAGTAAATGATGGCTAATTAAAGTTAAATCTATGTTGCTTTTCCCCCTACCGTTATCGAACGTAAATAGTTCACTTTTTTCATTTGCGATAAATATTTCTTCTTCCATAATAAAATCTTCCATCTCACGCCCTCTTGCATTATATTTTATGTCATGCCAAGTTTTGGATCTTGCATTGCTATCCACAGCTATAAGAAACGGTTTGTTTGTAGTGTATTCTATAGTTTTGCCTAATTGCTTCAAGCTCGTTTGTATATCTTGGGTCGAATCCATGTATGCTGAGACCGCGTAGAATTTAAACCCGCCAAAACTGATTTCTACAGCTACAATATCTTCATTTGAGATCTGGTTTATAAGTAAAACATTTAACATTTTGTTCCTGATCAAAATGGCTGCTCTTTTTCTCTGCTCGCCATGTGTGTAAGCGCTTATGTGGGTAGGTATGGCCCGTAGTTTGTTTTCAGTTTGATACGGTTCTTGAATGAATGCTATGTCAATATTATTTTGCTCCATAATTTGTAATAAATTTTGTGTGGCCGCTCTAGAATGTTGTAGATTTATTTGTATTATTTTAATAAATGATTTTTGTTTATCCCTACCTGCTCTTAATATTTTATTGCTTGTTGTCTTCGTTTTATCTTGTATTCCGCTTTGTAGGTTATGTATCCCTATCACTAGTAATTTATATTTTGAACGTATTTCTTTAATGTGTTTTGATAACAGGGACAATTTCTGTCTAATGCTGAGTGAGTTTCACTAACTTTATTATTTTTGTCGTATTTATTTCTCAGTGCACAATTTACACATTTGTAGTCCGCATCTTTGGCTTTACATTCTGACAGTTTGTGATTTTGTGAACAATTTGGGCACGTTAAGGTTCCCCTGCACTTACTTGCTTTATGGTTGAATTTGCTGCAATTATAACACCGATTTATTGATATATAATCATTAATTTTACAAACACTCCAGCCTAGTTTCAGTTTTACCTCTTTTAATTTGTTTCTTATTGCAGATTTAACCTCCACTATTAAATTTTTATGCTTATTTCTACTTTCTGATATATGTTTTGGAACTATGTCACCTTTCTTCAGCTGTAGTTCTGGATTCTGCGTAATTATTACATCTTCAGCATCTTCTAGTAGTATTTCTTCTGGTATATTGTAAATAATTAGTTGTGGATTTTGTAATACCGCTGATGTCGCCTGTAAGATATCTGTACAATTTTCGTTTATTTTTTTAAATAACAATTCTTTTTCTTTTTCACTATTAGTTTCAATAAGTACTTTACCGTTTCCTATAGCTTTCAGTGAGTTGATTCCTACTTGTAGCTCAGTTGGGTTTATTTTATCTTTCATATGATTTTTAATTTCATTAAATGATATATTGTTTTGTTTACATTTCACTAATAACCTATACTTTTTTCGCGATTCTTCTCTTTGCACGTTATTTCTAATTACATCCGAATACAGCGCACCTACTGTTTGTTTCCTACTGTCACCAACAGATGGCCACCCTTGTACCGTCTTATTGTTAGATTGCACCTTTTCACTAAGTTTTTGTATTTCTTGGTCTTTTCCGTTTAATTGCTTTTTAATATCACTAAACACTTTCCTTAAGTCTGTCACTGCACTTAGAATGTTTTGCTTGAAATCATTTCTAAGATTTCCACTTTTCTCTGTCACACTTACTAGTTTTTTCAAAGCAGTTTCGATCGCCACGTCTACATCATCCGACATGTTGACTAACTGTGTGTGTGTGTGTGCGTGTGTGCGTGTGTGCGTGTGTGTGTGTGTGTGTGTGTGCGTGTGTGCGTGTGTGCGTGTGTGCGTGTGTGTGTGTGTGTGTGTGTGTGCGTGTGTGTGTGTGTGCGTGTGTGCGTGTGTGTGCGTGTGTGCGTGTGTGCGTGTGTGTGTCTGTGTGTGTCTGTGTGTGTCTGTGTGTGTCTGTGTGTGTGTGTGTGCGTGTGTGCGTGTGTGCGTGTGTGTGTGTGTGCGTGTGTGTGTGCGTGTGTGCGTGTGTGTGTGTGCGTGTGTGTGTGCGTGTGTGCGTGTGTGCGTGTGTGCGTGTGTGTGTGTGTGTGTGTGTGCGTGTGTGTGTGCGTGTGTGTGTGTGTGTGTGCGTGTGTGTGTGTGTGTGTGCGTGTGTGTGTGTGTGTGTGTGCGTGTGTGCGTGCGTGTGTGCGTGCGTGCGTGCGTGCGTGTGTGCGTTGTCTGTGTGTGTCTGTGTGTGTCTGTGTGTGTCTGTGTGTGTCTGTGTGTGTCTGTGTGTGTCTGTGTGTGTCTGTGTGTGTCTGTGTGTGTCTGTGTGTGTCTGTGTGTGTCTGTGTGTGTGTGTGTGTGTGTGTGTGTGTGCGCGTGCGCGCGTGTGTGCGTGTGTGCGTGTGCGTGTGCGTGTGTGTGTGCGTGTGTGCGTGCGTGCGTGCGTGTGTGCGTGTGTGCGTGTGTGTCTGTGTGTGTGTGCGTGTGCGCGTGTGTGTGTGCGTGTGTGCGTGCGTGCGTGCGTGCGTGCGTGTGTGCGTGTGTCTGTGTGTCTGTGTGTGTGTGTGTGTGTGTGTGTGTGTGTGTGTGTGTTGATATTTCATACCAAGGGACGACCGCGCCTGAATACACAAACGCCAAATGACGACCAAGTTTCAAAACGGCGACCACAGAACCGGTCGCTGTTTTGACTTGGGTTTTTTCAATTTAAATTTCAATAATGACTAAACCATACCGATTTTACATGTTTTACTTAAAGGTTCTTGACTATTACATATGTCCTCAAATTTATTCATAGGTATTTTAAGGTTCTCAATTATTATGTATACTTTTACTATTCACTGGTGTGTATCAGCAAAGCTAACCATTTGACGACCCGAATGTGAACCCCAATTTCAAGGGTTTCACCAACAGGTGTCTTTTATAAAATGTGTTTACACACATCAATTTTGGCCTTCTTGCAGCTATGCCAACATCAAGACGGTAATATTGTTTTCTGTATTATTGTGAATGCCAGAACTACACTATTTAATGAAGCGCGCAATAAATATTTAAATGGCGATCAAATATTTCAGCTATAAGACAACATTTCTTAGAATTTCTTCCTAGCTTATTGCTATTGGACACTAAACACTTTTCATTATATGATTGGCCATGAAACTTCCTGGAACGGTGTCAAACAGTCTAGAGAGAAAAAATGAGATGAGATTAGATCTCGCCTGGTAATCGATTCCAATCGATAATTAATATAAATTGCTCTGTATCTCGAAAACGGTATCGATTATCAAAAACATAAACAAAAAAATACCCCCATCACAAACACCCCTTGTCGTCTTATAGCTGAAATATACCGTATAAAAATTTGAATTTACTCATAAAAAACTGTCAAAAATAAAATAATTCTAAAGAACGCCATTATTCTCTGTTTACAGGGAGCAAAACAACGTTTTTGCTTCCTCTAAAAAGAAAATCACTCCGTATATTTCCCTTGTACTAGAAACAAAAAATACAGTATGCTAGTATGCACCACAACGTGGTGGGTTATTCCATTTGGTAAAGTTGATCACTTGACACCAATTCCGCCTGCACCTTTCCCCCCATTTTTGGGGTTTATTTAAATTAACTTTAATTTAATTTTCTGTTGCTTTATTTTCTACTGCTGCATATCAACTAAACTTTGTAACAAGCTCATTATGACCTCATGTTCAACAAACTCAGTGTTATACTCGTATTTAGTAAAAGAAGTAGCATAAGGAAAAAATAAAAAATAATTATGCAGGGAATTGAACAGCGGTCCTCTGCTTGAGAAGTCAAAGCTCTACCCACAGCACCAAACTGTATACGTGTTGATTAATGTTGTCGACATTACATAGGTACTGAACTGAACGTGGCGGCGTCACAAAAATTCACTAGTGTATTAATTTTGTTATCACTATTTTTAATTAACTTTACGCCCAATATGTTTGAAATTTTAGATTTTCTTTTCCAAAAGATGTATAAATATGTATTGATTATTAAAAATATCCATATAAACATTATACTCGTATTAAAAAATAATCGCTTCTTCTGCGATCAATATCTAGAATAAAAGAAAAACTAAAGTTTTTTTTCTTATGGATAATTTGAAGAATTACTGTATTTTTCAAGGTTAATCATTGATACATTTTAAATAAGCTATTCATAATACTGAAAAATATTAATAATTTATCTGCAGCTTTATTTGTATTTGTATAAAATGATGCTAAATTCAAATTTCTCCTCTCTTTGAATTCAAAACATTCGTTTTCGCGCTTTTAATTTACGACAGAGTCGTACTGAGTAAATATCGAACAGAAAATAAATTTGAACTATAGTGACTAGAGCACGACACGGCCCGGCTCGGCCTGGTCGGGCACCGAGCTATCCGGCCCGTGGCCCGAGCCCGGTCCAAATTTCTGAAAACATTGTCGAGCTTCGGGCCATGACGGGCTTGGAAACGGACGAACGAGTGTCAAAATTGACATATTTAAATCACGACAACGAAGCTGAAGTGATTTAAGAGTCAATTTTGATTGATTATTTGACAAACGTCGTTGAATCCGAAAATCAGGGTTCCATGGGTTGGAAACGCGGCGTTTACCCTTAATTTGCAAAAAACACCCCTTTTTACGATTTCTTTTTAAATATTCTGCATGTAAGTCATAAATACTAACATATAAATGTATATGAGGTCCCAGGTTACGTTTTTTAGGTCGCTGATCACGAATTTCAGGGTCTCGGATTCAAAAAACTTTTGCAACACACTTAAATTTGCAAAAACTACCCTTAATTGGGGAGTTTTTGCAAAACGTCAAAATAATACAGTTTAAGTGTCAAAATTTTCAATATCAACAAAAAAGGGTAGGTGATATAAATGCAGTAGTTTTATCAAATTGTATCGCTATAAAACTTCTTCGAAAAAATAGAGCATTCTAATTGGTCAAAAATAAAATGTGTTGAATAAAATTATTGTCTCAATATCGTATATGATATTGTCAATGTTGGAAGAAGATAATATTTGTTTGCCACAAAGGATTAAATTTCTAGGTCCGGCTCTGTGTCGCGAAATCGTACTCTTTTTTGGCAAACTGAATTAAAAATAGATAAAAATCACCTATTTCTCGCATATTTATAGCAAATATTCACTAAAATATACAAAAATACATATAAATTTTACACATTTTAAATCTCTTAATATTACTAATTATCTGTTAATTTATGTACACAAAAAAATATAAACTAAGTATTGAAGTGAATTATAGCATATTATTAAAATTATTTAACAAATACCTACATAATGTAGACTACCTATAATAAAGAAAAAGCGGAAGGGTTAGAATAGCGTCATCTGACGTCATGCTAGATCACATGGGATGCCTTCAAACGTCAAACACGACGTATTATCTAAGGATGTCGTAAATGAATTTTGCAACAGGGCACCGATAACCCTTGAGCCGGCCCTGAATGCCTACATAATGAATATATTATTTAATGGTAGTAGATAAAATATGATTACCTTATTCTTATTACCTACTACATGTTTAAAAATTGTACTCCTAAAGTTAGTGGAGAATGTACCATGGGGAAGATTATTGTGCAGTTACGATTGACCTAAATAAGTATATTAGTATTTGCCAAGACTGGGCGTCAAGGTTGAACAAAGAGTCACATGCCTTAATTAAAATGAATATTTTCAATATTTCCATTTTATAATTAATAATAATTTATTATCATACACATCCTCACTCACTGTACTGTAGTAAAAATGGGGGGGGGGGGGGGGGTTAAATCGGTGTCCGCAACGAGCTTACCTTCTGGGTTCTGGGTATGTTTTTTGTGTCACTGAATCAGGGACCCATGGGCTGGAAACGCAGCGTTCACCCTTAATTTGCAAAAACACCCCTTGTTAGGTTTTTTTAAAAATATTCAGCTTGAAAGTCATAAATACTAACAAATAAATGTAAATAAGGTCCCAGGTTACGTTTTTTGGGTCTCTGAATCCGAATTTAGGGGTCTCGGGTTCTAAAAATATTACCCTTAAATTAGTGATGCATAAAAAACTAATAATAAAAGTTACTAGGGGTAAGTGAAAATTACAATAATGTGTATGATAACTTATTACTGTTTAGGAGAATGTAAATGATATATTTAAAAAATACTTTGTAAACAACGCTTCAATAATATACAATTTATTTACGTTGTTAATAATGCAATCTGTTATTCAAACGTTGTTGCGTAGTTTAAGTCCAGTTTCGGAGAGCGCGTGGAGCCATGGCAATAGCCGCGCGTTAGTTAAAGTAAAAAATTCGTAACTTTTGTACTGATAAACATAAAGCCGTAATTTCTTCACTAAAAATAATTTTGAACCTTTCTTAAACTTTCACTCGCTTAGTGTATACCACAATTCTCAACCGTACGCGATTTTGCAGCAGACGACATTTTTCACTACACAAAATTTGCGCTACGGCGTAATTAATTTATTATCTCAATTGTTATGACCAATTTTATGGTTTCAATAAAGTATTATCAAACTAGATACTTAAACCTACCTCTGGTCAAAATTTGAACTCTATAACTCCAATAGTTGACGAGATATTACAAGATAAGAATAAAAATACGCAACAATTTGAATTTCTCAAAAAGGGTGAAAATTGCAAATTAGGGGTTGGCCCAGACCAAAATCGAAACCAGCCCTCTGGAAATGGATAGAGCAGAAAATTCTGAATCGGGATATATTATAATATAGGTTTTTCGATTCACCTTTTCTTGGAACGTTCGACAATTTTTTGACACGATAGACGCGCTTGGATCCTGTACTAAAAACTAATGCAAGGTCAATTTTATCTACTGGTATTTGTAAAATTTATTTGTTAAAAAGTTTTTCAAACAGTCTGTCTTAGGTTTTTTTTGTAAATGCTAAATTAAAGAAGGAGTGGAGGGTGCTCATATAATTATTATTTGCTGAAGAGCACAAAATATCTAGATCCATCTATGTTCGACGAACGAGCGTATGACAGGTGCTGTTGGGTGGTGGCGGGCGGGGCTGTAGTCTTCGACCTTCGCTTATCGTGATTACACCGTCTGTTTACTTATTTTGCTGTTGAAAAATATTTAAAAAAGAAAAAAATAAATGGTTCTACAACTTAAATAATCCGACTACAATATTTCTTACAGAATTCATGCATATGATAACTAAAAAGTGATAATTAGAGTTGCAACGAATATTAGGCAACTATTCCGAATACCGAATAGTCTGACGTCTCATACAATACTTGAACTGAGATTGCCATTAACTGCTCCTGAAAGTGCTTTATTTAGATATTTCATTGACTAACAAAAAATATTGTGTTTATTCTTGAGTTTTTTAAAATTATTATTACTAAAAAACGAAAAATAATGTCAAAAACTTTATTTTGTAATTTTTATAAAATATAAAATAAAAATTATAAACTGTTCGTTATTAAAAATTTTAAAAGGAAAATTATGGAGCAAAAAATATGTTTCTCTGCATTCAAAGCAGCCTCACCAATCCTTGTAAGTTTTTCATTTGGCGCCAAAAAGGTGCAGAATATTCGGTTATTCGGCAGACAGTCCTGCATAATATTCGGTATTCGGCACATTTACTATTAGTTGCATCTCTAGTGATAATACATATTTTTTTTTTTTTAGTTTGACTACACTTAGCTAGAATGGCTCAGCGGTTTTATTAACTAACTATGAAACCAAAGGTCGTCGGTTCGAATCCTCGTTCGAATCCCAACAGACCTTCAAATATAAATTTTTGAGAATACACTTTCTCTGTGTCTTGATGTTATAGTTTATACTGAGTGGCCATAAGTATAAGCAATATTAGCATTAATATACTGAGATTTGTGAGTGTATATACCATATTCTCAAAACATCTCCAGCACCTAATCCTCCTCAGCAATGACTGGTAGTAATACTGAATCAAAGTTCTGTTGTATTAAGTTACATCATGAGCGTGTATGTGGGCTACACAGGACATCTACCTATAAACGGTAGCAATGTCGTTCGAGTGTGGATGCTACTAAGCTGAGTTAGATTAGGTGCATTAGTGGGATGTTTTGCAAATTTTTTAAATAAATTATTACGTCATAGCAGCAATACTCATGACGTATACTATGGTGCATCCTAGCAGCATGCTGCGTTTTTCAAATCGAAGTATTCATGACGTCATAGCAGCTCTTTTAGAAGAATTGTTTTAAATATATTTGAAATAAATTCATATATTTATATATTTATATATAATACTCTACATTTTTAATACAAAATAAGTTGTTTTTTTTTTAATATGAATTTACTTTACCTCTTTCTTTTCCTTTTCATAAAAGATATTTCCTACCCCCAGAGCCCTTCCGATTCGCCGGGGGCATTTTTTATGGTGAAAATTGAAATCAGACCCCAAAAAACCCCTAGACATAATTTTAAAGTCAGTAGTGCAACTTAAGCAAGCCCCCCCACCTCCCACATTTTTCATGGTGAAAATTGAAATTAGCGCTCCCAAAAATCCCCTAGAGATAATTTTTAAGTCTCTAGCACAACTTAACAAATTTCTCCCCTGTTCTCTCCCCCATTTTTGATGGTGAAAATTGAAATCAGAGACTCTAAAAAACCCCTAGACTGAAGCAAGTAACCCCCCACCCTCCTCTACAGGTCCATCCCTATAGCCCCCCGTGCACTAGGGGTATTTTTCATGGTGCAAATTGAATTCAGCGCACCAAAAAAAACCCTACAGGTAATTTTAAAGTCTCAGGCACAACTTAACAAATTTCTCACCTGTTTGCTCCCCCAGAGCCCCCTCCCCACCCGTGTACCGGTGGCATTTTTCATGGCGAAAAATGAAATCAGCATACCCAAAAACCCTTGAGTAACGAATTTGACCGCTTTTTGTAAATTATTAGTCATTTTGAAAAATTATGTATATTCAGATGCATTTTATGCAACCAAAGTGCATTCCCGACTTCTCCCGTTATAGGTCAGATGTAGACTTTTTTCCTATCGTGTTACTGAACACATTGCAAAAACCGCATTCAAATCGGTGCTGTATTTTAAAATTTAGTTATTCGGCCTAAAATAGTACTACTTTTCCTGGTCTATTTAATATATTATGCGCTTATTTATTGAGACTTTGAGGTAAAGATACTATATAATTTTCTAAAAGCGCGATAATTTGTTGGTCATAATTATCAATATTTGTTTCAAAAGATATAATTTTATGAGGTTTATTTATTTCTAAATCTAATAGTTTTATAAATTGTGATGATACATTATTTAGCATAATTGCATTATCAGTTTTGTTCTCCATTTATTACAATAAAATTTTGATAATATATTATTTCAAATATGTTATATTTTTTTGTGTAGATAAATTAACAAATAATTAGTAATATTAAGAGATAAAAAATGTGTAAATTTTTAAAATTGATATGTATTTTTGCATGTTAGTGAATATTTACTATAAATATGTGAAAAATAGGTAATTATTAGCTATTTTATGTCGTTAGAGAGGAACGAAAACCGGAACAAACCGCATCTATTTAAGCGAACCGCGAACCAAATTATTTAAAAAATAATTTGGCAAAGTCATTACCTGAACCTGAACCTGTCGTAAATTAAAAGCGCGAAAACGAATGTTTTGAATTCAAAGAGAGGGGAAATTTGAATTTAGCATCATTTTATACAAATACAAATAAAGCTGCAGATAAATTATTAATATTTTTCAGTATTATGAATAGGTTATTTAAAATGTATCAATGATTAACCTTGAAAAATACAGTAATTCTTCAAATTATCCATAAGAAATATAAACATACAACTTTAGTTTTTCTTTTATTCTAGATATTGATCGCAGAAGAAGCGATTATTTTTTAATACGAGTATAATATTTATATGGATATTTATAATAATCAATACATATTTATACATCTTTTGGAAACGAAAATCCAAAATTTCAAACATATTGGGCGTGTAGTTAATTAAAAATAGTGATAACAAAATTAATACACTAGTGAATTTTTGTGACGCCGCCACGTTCAGTTCAGTACGACAACATTAATCAACACGTATACAGTTTGGTGCTGTGGGTAGAGCTTTGACTTCTCAAGCAGAGGACCGCTGTTCAATTCCCTGCATAATCATTTTTTATTTTTTCCTTATGCTTCTTCTTTAACTAAATACGAGTATAACACTATTAGTTTGTTGGACATGAGTTCATAATGAGCTTGCTACAAAGTTTGGTTGATATGCAGCAGTAGAAAATAAAGCAACAGAAAATTAAATAAAAGTTAATTTAATTAAACCCCAAAAAAAGGGGGAAATGTGCAGCCGGAATTGATGTCAAGTGATCAACTTTACCAAATGGAATAATCGAGTCCATAACGTAGTGTTGGTGAATACTAGCATACTATATTTTTTGTTACAAGTGCAAGAGAAACATACACAGTCATTTTCTGTTTAGAGATGTAACGAATAATAAATGTGCCGAATAACGAATATTATGCAGGACTGTCTGCGAAT